>JAFLJL010001474.1:0-35095 GCA_018398815.1 Conus ventricosus | reverse complement strand
AGTGTTATTTCATCTTCACTACAACACCCACAGGGAGCAAGCTTTAGACACATGCAAGAAAACGAGAATGTAAATTCTATGTTCAGACCACCCAGTGATCTGCCCGAAAACCCCCCCTTTTCACATACAATCCGTCCTCACATTCTTTTTGGCCAAATTTAACACCTGTTTTCCAAAAAAAAAAACACACAAAAACTCTAAAATTGACGTAATTAGCACATTAAAAAACGGGGCTTGCGTGAAAAAATATGGGGTCTTGAACGAGATTTTTTCATTTTCTCCGGGGCAAAAAAATTTAAAGGGGTTTGCAGTACGCTCTTCTACTTCCAGCACCATTAATAAAATCAGAACAAACAACTGGCTCCCTTTTTGGGTTAGTTATTTTTACATCTAATGAGTTTATAGGCCCATTAATTAATTTTTTAAAATTTTTGACTGTTTTTTTCCAACTGAGATTAATCGATAATCGAAAACCCTGCCTAATTGACGGCAAAACCTTTAGAACTGTAGATGGTTTGCCATCAAACAAATTAGCTTCTTTTTTAACTGTTTAATAAAACATACAACATTGGGTTTTATGAGAAAATCAAAAGGGTTTTATTCCCTTCAAATTTAAAAAAAACCTTCTCTTGTACTAAATCTATAAGCCTGTCACTACTGTGAAAGCCTAAGATTTTAGCCAGGTCCTTGGGAAAGTGTAATCTCTTCTTTCTTCTAGTGAAAATGTAGAGTAATTCTGAGGTTCTTCGTTAATTTTTAACAATATACCAAATTCGCTAAGTACTTTTTTTAAAAAGAAAAAAAGGGTTTTTGTAACATCAGGATTTGCACATGAGTTACTTGATTGCCCACCTTGTTACTAATATTGATCCAGTTATTTGAGCCCCCTCATATAGGGTTACCCCCCATAACTTTAAAGCCAATTTCTTTAAGGGCAATCCTACAACTCCCGCGCCAATTGACAATGGATTACGTTAAGAACACACGCTCCGGGTTTGCATTTGGGTTTTATAGATGAACACCTTTTTATACTATTTAAAAAACTAATTTAAAAAATGGAAACCTTTTAAATATAAAAGAAAGTGCTACTTACAATATAGGAGCGTTTTATAAACCCCAAAACTTAGACTTCAGCAATTTAACCATTGCAGTAGATGAATATATAACTTCCAAGCAGACTTGTAAACCCACTAACTAAATATTTAAATCCGCCAATAAAGAATGATAGAGTGCCACAGCATGGTCGTCCCGCCCTATGGCTTTTTTTCCAGAATCATTAAATTTGCCATTTACTGCACAACTACTGGCTGTGGTGTTTCATATGCAAACCATTTAAACCACCACAACTCTTAGTAAGGGGCAGTATATAACTTTTCATGTTTATTACCAGTACAGACGAATACTAACTGAACTACAAGTAGTCCTCCCAAACGACAGCGCGTTTAACCCATTCAACAGCCCAATGGACAATAATGCATATGAAAGAATCTGCAACGAATTTACATTAATCCTTCAACTGATTTTAGACAAAAGTTAGACCGCAATCATGGGATGGGCACATTGTATTTGTGGGGTGCAAAAAGAGAATTATACTTATGCTACTGGCCTGGCCACACCTCTTTTCAACCAGACAAACAAGTTCGATTAGGATCCATAGAACAAAAACATCCTAATGCTTGGGCAACATTTATTTTAGATGAAAGTAAAGGCCTAACAATGCCAGGAGTGCAAAGACTCAATGCACCATACGAACATACGTTTGGTGCCTATTAGGAGCACAAGCACAGACTAAGTCTAGCATACTAGATCAGTCTACAGGCTTTGATGCCAGAAACAATTTCTAGCTAATTTAGAAGATGCTATTAACTCTGCTGTAATTTGCCTGCCAGCATACAAAGGTATCAAGAGGTTCTTGCACATGCTAGGTCAAAGGTTGACTTTGTTGTAGGCCACGGATTATACATGCTGCCCTCTGACCTTAGACAGCAGATTGGCATGATACAGAATTATAACAATGAAATCCTCATAGCTGGAGACGATCAAAACTTAGGGCACAATCAAGGCTTAAACACAAGACCCGCTCCCATCCATTTTAAAGAAAAGTACCTAGCCCTGAAGAAAGCGATCCAGTTATAAGCACCCCACAGCCAGAAAGCAGCCCAGAAACGACGCCCCCTGTTATCTACCTCACACTGACAGTCACACTAGCGAAAAGACGCCTCGTTGTATTTTTAACTTTTACTGGATTAGCTAACTTTTTCACTAAAAATTAATCAGCAGCTAGCACTCCTAACGTCCACAGATGGTCAGCCATATAACCAGCAACTTTGCCTACAGTAGACAAAACCCAACTAACACACTGCCTATTATGCCAGGCAGAGCATCAAGCGCTTTGGCTGCCTAACTTCTTTAATAGGTTTGCTAGATGATGCAATTGTTTTTCTAATCCAACTTTTACCAGGCTGAGCGTTGGAGGAGCTACTGGCCCTGTTGGTGCACTGCCGGTTAAAGCATAAACGAGTGTAGAGATGGCAAACCCAACAGCCGTTTATATGCTAACTATTGTAATCCCCTGTTCCCTGACAGAGTCCTTATTCTTTCTGCCAGCGTAGTGTTTTCATAAAGTATTCTGTTTATAGTTTCTCGTATTCTGCTTGTTTGTGATGCTAGCTGCGCTCTGTTAGTAGATAGCACTTCTAACCTGGCCGCCCTTTGTAGCATTAAATCTTGTATTTTCTGCTGTATGCTAGCTTTTTCTTCTCGCCCTAAATTGTTGTCGTCTGCATCAGCCAGCTTATTTTTTTCTTCTTCTATCTCTCTATCCAACTCACCAAGTTTTGCTAAATTGTTTGTTAGTTCACCCCTTATTGTCCGTAAAGCCTCATTAAGCCCCAGGATTTCACGCATAGGCAATGGAGAATCTTCATTGTTTTTAATTGTGTCTCTTCATTAAAACTCGTTTCAATTTCTGCTATTAGTTCATCTGCTGTTTGATTTAATTCTTGAAGAGGTATGTTTTGTATTTTAGATTGTGTTGGCAACTCTTGCCCCTAGTTCTGTAAACGGACTAACGGCTTCGGCTCTAAGCTCTAGAAGGTTTAATTGTTCTGCCTTAGCAATAGGGAGTTTTCGCCTTATTGTGCTTAGTTTTAAAAACCTGCTTGGGTTTTGCATTGAAGTAGCATTTACACGACCTCCTGCACCAATTTTTATATACAAATGCCCGCCATCTTCTTCAAAATCGTTAGGATCAATCACTTCTGGCAGCTCTCGTCTATGCTTCTATAGAATGATTGAATTCGCTGTCGCAGTAGTTCTTGGCGTTGTTTAGGGAGTAAAGAACCCGCTCCTTCAAGCTCTTCTTGCAATGAAGGCCCCAGTTCTGTTTCATCTTCTTCTTCTTCAACAGGATCAATCGGGTCAAAAATCTTCATCCATATTTTTTATTTATATTCTTTTTTGTTTTATAAAAATGAACTCATACGGTTGTGACCTCGATCCATACAGAAAAGAGAAGGAACCTCATGGCGTAAAAGGCATAAGGCGACTGTAATTAGTGTAAATACTCCATCAACAGTTCAGCCTGGACAAGCATTAACAGTTATGTTTCCCGATCTTGGCGCTGATGATGTTATAATGCCAGGCACCGCTAAACTATCATTCAAAATAGATATTACATCGGCAGATCCTATATGCTACTGTTGTTGCTAATTTAGGCAGGCTATCGTTAATCATATAGAATTAGACTGGAGGGAAAACGTGTCGTTGTACTAAGAGAGGCAGACATTTTTGCCCTCTATTCTGATCTATGGCTGCCTAAAAAAGAAAGGAAAGAGAAAGTTTATCAGGGAATACAAAACCCAAACGGCCTCAAGCACAAGGCTTAAAGCGGAGGATGCAAAGAATGATGTTAAAGATGAGGCAGTAGCAGAAGCATTTGGCAACAGATTCTGCATCCCTCTAGATTTTGAGTTGTTAAAGACGCATATGCCATATTACCAAGGCGCACTAAAAGAAAAACTTACTTATGATACTGACATTTAATCCTAGCGGTTCTGTCGTTCTGTCTGAAGATCCTTTAGCTAAATACACAGTCGCGAGATCTCTCTTGGTTTGATGTTGTTACTCACCCTGGACTGGCTAGAACAATCTAACCCAGTATAAAAGTAAAACGGTTATTTATTATGAAAACGTTATGCACGCCATTACAGAAAATAAAAACAAGCGAGACACTCTCTGGAACATACATCTAAATCAGTCTCTGAAGTCTTTAAAAGGAATTTTGTTCTTATTTACTGAAGAAACAACTCCATTTTCAGAGAGAATCAGAACGTTTTATAATCCAAAAATTGAGAAGGTTGACTGTGTAATAAATGGCAAGTCTGATCAGTTGTATCGGGCTGCGGACTTTTACCCCACCATCATTTCGATGAAATAAGAAAGTTGTTCGCTGGAGGTAGGCAAAGGGATCCTACAGTTGATCGTGTATGTAAAAACTTCGCCTTTATGATGTAAGACTCGAAGACTACTTAATATCAAATGTGGGCTGTGCTGGATTTTAGATCCACATTTGACAACAGATTGTTTGGAAGTGGAGAAAGGATAGGGCAAGATGGTATAAAAGTAAATATTCACAAGAAAGCAGACGGAAACGGCCAAAAAAATGCACATTTTTATGGTTTGTGATGCTCAGTTAACATTGAAGAAAACAGGCTAAAAGACTGGCTTTTTAAAATGTAGAAGAAATATTCCAATAAAAACAGATGGATAGTTTGAAGTTTCTGCCTAAAGATCCGCACTGTTCTCTTATCTGCGGGTTTACTGGGTGTGGGAAAACTGTCTTCGTACTTGATTTGTTACAAACAATCTACAGGTTTCATTACAAGTACATTGTTATATTCTGCACAACCATTAAGCACAACAAGTCTTACAAAGAAAGGAAGTTCATTTGGACAGACGAGAATATATTTTTAGTTGATCCTAGTGACAAACTGAGCGACTGTTTAGAACATTACTATAGACTATTTGAGGGAACTGAAACACTGTTTATTATTGATGACTGTTCAGCTGAACAAGACAT
The DNA here is from genome assembly GCA_018398815.1 of Conus ventricosus. Classification (NCBI taxonomy): domain Eukaryota; kingdom Metazoa; phylum Mollusca; class Gastropoda; order Neogastropoda; family Conidae; genus Conus; species Conus ventricosus. The sequence continues at coordinate 30,015 of JAFLJL010001474.1, read as the reverse complement.
TTTTAAAAAAAGAAAAGCTCTGTCAAGCTAGCCTTTAGTGCCGCCACGCCTTAGTTTCTGTGTGGCTCTTAACTCAAAATATAATGCGGTCTTAAAAGACTTTAGATCGCAGTTTAAAATCGGTTGTATTATTTTACACTAGACAAGGAGGCAAAGATAGTTTTGAGAATGCTTAAGTGAAAATTATATATAAGGGACAAAGATGAGCTAAAAAAAAATAAAAGAGCAGTTAGAAAAATCTAAGCACGCTAAGCTATGCTTGAGGACTGACCCCCCAGTTCAATACGTTTGTTTATTATAATTTGTTTATTATTGATGCTTATAACAATTTATTTATTATAATTTTTATATTATAAAAAAGAATGTCTCGAGGGCCAGAATCAAAAGCGGAGCTAGCCCCTAAATGCATTGCAGTAGAGTTAAAAGACCTAGCAGACACAACCGAGTTTGATTAATAGGAGTGCCAGGAAATGTTTATGGATTTGAGTTCACAGTGATGGGGTTTACAAACGAATAGAAATTGAAGACAAAAAAACGACAGCAGCATCCTACCCTAGAAGAGATAAGAAATTTAAGGGCAAACGATTTTGGCCAAACATGAATACAAACTTCATAAAAGAGAGAATGCTTGGGCGTTTGCTTCCTGAAATTGCTTGGAATTTAAGTTTGAACTACGAAGCCCCAATGTATACTTTGATAAGAAGAACAATTTTAGAAAAGCCTTAAATGCAGGACCCTATCTTGTTAGCCTAGTTCCAGGAACACAACAGAAAAAACAGATTGAAATAACTATGCGGGGTTCTGAATATATGCTACAGAGAAAGAAGTCCGCTGAAGTGGGGAATGACACTGTCGGCTTAGAATTTACCCCATCGCTATCGTCACTACCTAGGCAAATGACGATGCTTTTTCGCTTATTTATTACTCCGAGGGAGGGCGATACTAGTTTGCCAGAACATACGTTAATCAGAGGTATACAAATAAAGGCTGAAAACTTGGATGCTCCTCTTAAGCTCAATATTGCAATTACTAAAAACGGAGACAAAATAACACCCATGTATCATCTGACAAGGTTACTGTGATGGTTGACAAAGACAAACTAACAGTACTTGACTTTATTCTTATTAAGTATGTTGATTTTATTGCGTTTTACTCTGTTAATGAAGTGCTGCCAGAAGATTAATAAGAAAATATGTACAAGATTAATTAATAAAATATCTTATTTAAAAATGGAGGTTCAGCAGTTTAGATTAAAGCAAATAACTGAACTTCAAAGGAAATAGAAAGCGACTTAAATAAGTATAGAGTTACTAGAAAGAAATATGCTAAAGCTTTAAATACTCTTTCTTATGTAATTACTGGCTCATCGGCCTTAGCTAGCATAAGTGCTGGATCTAGTGTTGCCGTTTTAACCACTGGGGTTGGGGCGCCAGCCTCTTTAGCATTAGGAGGTCTTGGTTTAGGCTTAGGCGCTATCTCTATGATTGTAAGTGCTGTTTTAAAAAAATTAACTCCTAAATTACAAAAGCACACTGCCATTGTAGCCCTAGCATCAGCAAAACTTTGTTCATTAAGATTAAGAATAATCAAATCATTACAGGATGAAAACATTACGGACGAAGAATTCAGAAGCTTATGGCTGACGGTGGAGGATTACAGATGACAGAAAATTGAACTTCAAAAGGAGTGGAGAAAGACTTTTACTTCACGACAGGTAGACACTGATGCAATTAAACAGAACATTGAAAAACAAACACACGATCAGCTAACCCAAAATAGGCCAAAAAAAATAAGTTTAGCAAAAATAAACACTATTTTTTTTGTTAACTCACCTGTGTTTGGTGGGACAACTTGCAGCTCTTCGCGAACAAACGATCTTTTAGGGGCAGGTTTTTTTAGAAGAGAGAGTCTCTCTTAAATAATATACGGGAGGGTCTGTTTTCATAATTCTTTCAACTTCATATACATCTACATCCATATGGGATCTGTGGCTCTAATTCTAACATCGCCTTCTGCCTCTCCAGGAGCATACAAGTATCTTACTTTTAGTCCAAACGGCAAGAGTTTTTGAGTCCCCTGCACATCTTCAGTAATGCTAATTTTTTTTAATTTAATTGCGTTTACTGGTTTAAGACCTGTTGCTTTAAATTCTTCATTGTTCATGGCGCGTAAGACTGCTGGCAATCTCCTAACCCATTCTGTGTTACGCGTTCTGTCCATAATTCTCTGTGATACTGATAGGTAAACAGGCGTTCAGCTAGATTCTTATTAAAGTTTTCTACTAGAGCTTGTGATCGATGGTTGCCTGGGATCCCTCTCCTAACTGTAAACTGATGTTTTAAAAAACAGCTGGTTTACAGAGCCTTTAAACTCTTTTCCATCGTCAACTTGAATCAGCCTAGGATACTTTAATGGGCCTCTCATGTATATTTGTTGTAAAGCCACAGCCACAGCAGTTGAGCTTTTATCTGTTAAAGGTTCAGCGTCTTTGTATCTTGAAGCCATGTCAACAACTGTCAGAGCATACTTAAACTTTTTTCTTCTAACTTTGTCATGTGGAAGATACAGCAAATCCATCTGGTGGGTGTCATTAGGAACTGAGTTAACAAATTTAGGCCTTATTATTCTTTTGGGGGCAGGTAAATATATTTGCCAAATTGCCTGTTTTGAAAGCCAGTCTTTCGCATCCGATTCAGACACTCTAGCAGCTTTACTTAGTTTTTCAATAGCTAGTCTTTCCTTTCCAATACCCTTTAGGAATAATATATTTTGTACTTCGTATTGTCCATAAGAAGGACTATTTTAATTGTATTTTAATTACATTTTAACAATATTTTTAGATTGAATATGCGAGAAGAATGATTGCTCCCATAGCACCCACAATAAAACCATTTCTGCTATTTTCTGTTCTTCTGATGGTTCATAAAAGTCAGACAATTCTGGCGGTGGTGATGTAAGAAACTTCTTTCCTGTCCTAAGTAATACTCATTCATTGCCTCATCAACGTCTGTAAATGTGTGCTCTGCATGTCCCTGTTCCCTTACGTTTATTAATAAAGTCTAAGTTGGCAATCCTCCTTTTCTCGTAAGCGTCTCTGCCTTAGCTAAATCTTCCATTGCCTTGTTATGACGTTCTCTTTCTTCATCGGACCGCAATTTACTAAACATATAATTGCTTCCAGAGAAGGCTAAAGCGTTAACAATAGCCCCTCCTACCATCATAACTACTCCTGCCACTTTTTATAAATCAATATTTTCCTATGAATTAATCTTTCTATGAACTAATATTTTCTGGGATAATCCCCCTGCGTAACAAGAAAGTCTTTTGACGCAATCCCTGCAGTAATTACAACTATAACCTTAACAACGTCCTCAATGTCTAACCTTCCTAGGTCAGCTGGCTTCATTCTAAACATGTTTTTTGCTAACACGCTATAGCCTATACTAAGGCCGCTAATTACAGCAGAGTGGTAAATCGTATTGATAATCTTTTTTTCACTCATCTTTTTATTAACTAAAAAAATAATTAAAATAATCATAATACGAAAGGCTGTCTATGTGCTTTTTAATCAGATAATCTTTTGTTGTTAAAGCTAAAAATAAAAGTTTGCAACTAGTTTTGGCGAATCTTCTATCTTTCCCATGTTGGGCGGTTTTATCCCTAACAAACATTTTGCAAGGGTTGAATAAACTATAACGCCAACGATAGGCACTGCATAATTAACCAACTTTAAACTCATGTTTTAAAAGTATTATATTATTTTTTATTGTTTTAAAAATGGATTGTGACGAACTATTAAAGTGTGAGGAGCAAGCAGACTACTCCGCAGACCACTGCCATAAAGAAAGATTATACTCTCTGGCTGCGTGTGGAAAAACTAGACAGTATTTAGGTGTTGAACTAAGTATTGAACAAATCCAACAATTGTCTACTTCAGACGCTGAGAAGTACTACGCTAGTACGAAGCACAGCTAGGGTAAAAAATGGTTAGATCGGTAGGGCAGACAATGATTAGTTTATATGCTAAGTTAGTAAGTAAGGTGGTGCCAGTTGATTCAGAAGAAGATTTAAAATATGACTTATCACAAGATCCGGTTTTAACAAGTCACTAGAAACTCTTGCATGTGACATGTATTACAGATTTGGGACGATGTTGTGCCCATTCATCATGGGATTAATTACGTTTAAGCATATTAATTTTGATCATATTAAATTTAATCGCAATAAAAAAAAATGAGCGATCAGGAGAAGAAGACGCTACAGGACAATCCGCAGGAGCCACAAGTGAATGTGCCACAAGTGAATGTACCACAAGTGAGTAATGTTACTAAGGCTAAAAATCCTGGGCGTGTTGAGGCTGGGCGTAAACTAGCTGAATGGAACAGACTGAGAAATCAAACCAATCAGCAAAACAAAAATTATTAGATAGTAATACAACATCTCCACCAACAACAACACAATTAACATCAACACAATCACAAACAAACGATAAGATGTATTATTATGTATTTGCCGCTGTTGTTGTTGGTGGTGGGAGTTTTTAGCATACAATACTAACACCATACCTAACAACAAAGCCACAAGCCCCCACAGTAAAAGAAGAACCGCCTTCTGCAAAAAAAGAGCAACCTCCTGCAGTAGACCCATTCTATGGAATAGTTTTTAAGAACTAGATAAAGTACAAGTTAAGAACTAAATAAAATACAAGTTAAGTTAGTTATAGAAAGTACTTATTTAAGTGACGTGCAAGTAAATTACAAGTTAAGTGTAAGTAAATTATAAGTTATATAAAGTACTAGTTAGGTTCTTAAGTTTGTTCTTGTTAGGTTCTTAAATAAGTACTAGTTAGGTTCTTAAGTTAAGTACAAGTCAAGTCAGTCAAGTTAATCTTTAAAGTTCTCCAATGTCCTACAGTATATGAGAACTCAGGATTGACGTAAGTTCTCTGTTATTGTTAGAGACTAGTGATTTCTTGTTAACAGCAGTTGTGTTTACTTGAAGAGTAGAGCGCCGCCGATTAACATTTGTGTGATAAAATACTTTGTTTTCAAAGAGGGCTTGCTTGTAGTTATCGTGAGTTATATTTTTTTTGACAACTTCTTTACTTATGCCTTAGCTTTTTTCATTACAGAAGTCTGGCTAGCAACGCTGTACATCTTTGACCGCAAACCAACATATTCTTTTATAACTGTTCCCATTAAGTTCATCCTTCTCTTTCCAATTACTTTCTTGTTCACAGTTGAATGTAAAGGACTATCTTTAGGATAGTCGCATGTGTCGTACCACCATCAGTTCCTTTAGCTACTTCTGTTTCTAAGTCTTTATAGAAGTCTTCTGTGGGAACGTCTAGAATAAAAGAGTCAGTGTCTGTGTAAAGTACTCTTGCTTCTGGGTACCGCGGTTTAAAGTAGTCATACAGAAATTCTAACATCAATAACTTTGACAACTCTAATACGGTAAAGCCGATAAACACTGGCTTGTCCAACTTAACATCCTTTTTCTTCATCATAATGTCAACCAAGCTGTCGTTAAATCTTCTAAAGTCTTGATAGTTGGGTTTAGAGGCAAACTTAATTGCTTGGTTTTCTTTTGTAACTAATTTAACATCTTTACGGTTGTGTACGTTCTCCATGGTTTTACCAAAACAGCTGTTGTTCATCAGTTTAAAGAAGTCTTTTTCTGAAGCATCAGTGGCTTGGGTTCTAAGATCAGTATTCTTCTTGATGTATGGCCTCATAAAAGGCTCTTGGTCACAGATAATTATTCTATGAACAGCTGTTAGTTTCAACCCGTGTGTAATGAGTCGGCCGAATGTTCTCGAGCATTTAGGCAAATTAAGGGTAGTTTTGCTGATGTTGAGAGCAAGTCTTTGGGTTCTTCAAGTGTGCGAATTCAGGCATCACCAGAGGGGAATACCCCGAGTCGCATACTGAAGGAGGGAGAGTTACTGGGAAGTGTTTCGCATGTCCGAGGGATAGGGACAAGTAGTTGCGACCTGCCGGTCCTGGGTAGAGGAGTGTCCAGTCGACCACTGGCCCGACTATTCACTGGGTTCTCCAGTGGGCCTGAAGGGAAGGCGATCGTGTCAGGTGACCGTCACGGGTAGGTGACCGTCAGCCTGCAGGCAGAGTACAGCGACCATTCAGTCGTCCTTGTTCTGAGGAATGAATGGAAGGCTGCGCGCCAATTGAGTGGTTTGCGCCTTGTTGTCTATAGAGGTAGTAAATACTTGAAGCATCAGTCATGGGCTGGTAGAGAGGTCCAGGCTGTTAGTTCAATGGGTAGCTTGGGGAATCGAACATGAGTTTGAATAGGAGGTTATGCATTAACCACTGGGTGCCCAAGTCTTTGTTGGCGCTAGCAGCTGTGGTGTGTGTGTATGTGTAGGTGACTAGTGATTCCATTGGTGGAATAAAAATAACTTGGGGATTTATTGGTACAAATCGTGTGATGTGTGTGTGCCAGTGATTCCATTGGTTGAGCCAGTTAAACTCGGGTTCTCTCTTTCTTTGAGAACGAATATAAGGTGCTTGGAAAACCAGGAAGTGTGTGACTCACTTAAGGGAAAGTGAACTCGCCCGTCTTGCTGAGGGCTCAAGAAAATACAGCGTGAAGCAGAGGTTAGCTGTCGCCTTGTTGTCTCCTGGGTGGGGACGTAAGACAGTGGAGGTTGCTGTAGCCTCGGAGCCGACGACGAGAGAATTGTCTCCCGTGTGGGGACGGTCGACAGCAAGACGTGACAGCCTGTTGGAGCCTAGACAGGGAGCTGCCAGACAACGGTGGGGTGTTTGCACAGAGAAGACCTGTGGGAGAGGCCGACAGGAGCCCTTTCCGTGGAGAGGGCGAAGTGCAGTGGAGTCCGGGAGACTCGGTGCGAGGGTGCAACTCAAGCTACGTTGCCAGTGTCCCCCAACTGGGATTTGGCCAATCGGGAGGACACAACAGTGTGGCAGCTTCAGCTCGTGGTCGCACAGTGTGATGAGAGAAAACTGGTCAACCAAGGAATGCTGGCAAGTTATGGATGCTTTCTTAGCTCTTAAGGTTATAAGTGTGCAAACTGAATAGTGGAATATTGTCTTCCTGGCTAAGTAAGAATAACTGAAGAACAGGGGATGCGATTTATGAAATTGTCTGTATGCTGTTTACATGTTGTATGATACAGATAGTTGTGTTGTGTAGTGACGGGTGGGGGCTCGGAGTCAAGTTGAATAAAAGTTGATTATTTTCTATGAAATGTTATTGGTTTCCCGTCACCTTTGTGCGGGCCCGATGTGAGTGACAGAGTGCGTGTGCCTATGCGAGAGCGCATTTTGGTTGTGAAAGCGTAAATACTTCTGTCTATAACCCCCTGCATCCCTGAATATGAAAATCATATTTTAATAACGAGGGGGAGCGTCGGAGACCCATCACAAATTGGGGGACTGTCGTCCGGGATGAACATAAATGAGCCAAAGTGATTTTGATTTCTGGGTTTGGTTCAATTGCAAGGGATTTGAAATTTGTCGTAATTGTGGAAACCTAGATCTGTTTTCTTACCTGGAAAGACGTTAGTCATGTGTTGATTGTTTTGATCTTCTTTTTTTTTTGACTGGGCCTTGTATTTGAACTTGCTTGATTTGGTTGCTGTTGAGGTTGATTGTGTGTAGCCACAACTATTTGATCGCTTATTTACAAGTGATCGTGTGGATATCTCGCTTGTTACTGTGGTTGTGTTAACTAGCTGATCGAGGGTTAGATAGCTTCAAAATGTCGACTGAAGAGGGTGCTGAGACAATGGGTCCACTGAAAAAGATGGACCTCATAGAAGAAGGAAAAGCTTTAGGACTAAAGGGTCCGGAACTGAAGGCATATGTAGATGAGAAACTGGCCCCGTGTAATCGAGGCCCAGAAAATACAAAGGGAACGGGAAGAAGAAAGAAAAAAGAGGAGAGAGAAAGAGAAACGGGAAAAAGAGGAGAGAGGAAAAGAGAACGGGAAAAAGAGGAGAAGAGACGGGAAAAGGAGGAGAGAGAAAGGGAACGGGAAAAAGAAAAGAGAGAAGAGAAACGGGAAAAAGAGGAGAGAGAAAGAGAACGGAAAAAGAGGAGAGAGAAAGAGAACGGGAAAAGAGGAGAGAGAAAGAGAACGGGAAAAAGAGGAGAGAGAAAGGGAACGGAAAGAGAGGAGAGAGAAAGGGAACGGGAAAAAGAGGAGAGAGAAAGAGAACAGGGGAGGAAAAGGAGGAGAGAGAAAGAGAACGGGAAAAAGAGGAGAGAGAACGGGAAAAGGAGGAGAGAGAACGGGGAAAGAGAGGAGAGAGAAAGAGAACGGGAAAGAGAGGAAAGAGAAAGAAGGGAGATAAGGCAGTTTGAGTTAGAAAAACTAAAATTGGAGAAAGAACGGGACGGGGACGCAAAACCTCAAGTGAACTTTGCACACACATGTCAGTCCCTTGATCAATATGCCAAGGTTCGATGATAATCCGGACCATTTAGAGGATTTCATTTCGCAATTGAAAGGATTGCCAAAGATCAGGGCTTACCCGAAGAACGGTGGGCCACAAATTTGTCTGCGCTGCTGACACCCAAAGCTAGGATGCTTTTGTCTGCTTACCACCGGAAAAACAGACAGATTATGAGTCGGTGCGCGATGCTTTGTTTCAGAGGTATCAAGTAACCGCGATAGATATAGGAAATTGTTCAGAGAAAACCGTTCGTAAATCAGGTGAGACGCACGTACAGTTCCTTTATCGGCTTAGGGCTCTCTTTGACAAATGGATAAGGTTAGGAAACATTGAACAAACATTTGAATCTTTGAGGGAGGAGATCGTTAAGGAGCAAATTCTCTCCACTTGTCGGAAGGATCTCACAGTATTCTTGGCAGAAAGAGAATTAGGAAGTTTAGAGGAGTTAGTGAAAGTTGCAGACAGTATGAATCTGCCCATGATCAGCGTAATGGGATGAAGGGATCGAACCAGTCGACCCGTAATGCCCAGACCACACGTCAGGGAGTGATTCGCCGACTCCCTACAAACAGGAGCGAGACCGCAGTTGGAAACGCATTCTAAGTCCCGTGGCAACAGTGGGACTCAAGAGAATGTTAGAGTGAAACGCACATGTTTCAAATGTGGGCGAGAGGGTCATATCGCCAAGGAATGTAGCGGACTGCGAATACATTCCGTTGTTGCCGTTGATACAATTCAACAGCAAGGCAGAGTACCACCACCAACTACTAGGGCAGTAGTAAACGGGAAGCCGGTGACCTGCTTATTAGATACAGGACTGACTCTAGCGGCAATGGTAGAGCCCGTTTTGTGAGAGAGACAGACTATACCGGGAAACCACCGTACCTGCTGCGATATGCAGATGGAAGAATTAATCGGCTACCTTTGGCCCGTGTCAAAGTAGAGTCAGAGTTTGTCAGGAGTACTCTCACTGCAGCAGTGCAAAACAATCTTCCCTATCCAGCTTTGTTAGGGGTAGGTAACATCCTCCCGAAGCCTAACTAGGCGGCCAGTCAAATAGGGAAAGCAAGGGCAGTGCAGGGTAGGAAAGTAAACCGAAAGCAGGTGGAGTGCACAGGCGCCGCTAGCAGTAGAGCTAGTGTAAGGCCATGAAGGTGGCCGTGGTGGTGGTGCAGTGGACCATGAAATAGGTCGTAGTGGCGGTGCCGTGGGCCATGGTGGCCGTAGTGGTGGTTCAAAAGGTTGTTGGCGTTGCCGTGGCAGTCAGAAATGTAGGAGCCACGGTGGCGGACTCAGGGTCGTGGCCAAGGGGACCACAGAGTAACTGGAACCAGCAGCTGGGCTGGAATCTTGGAGGCTGTAATAACGCATGGCAAGAAGGTCGAGGAGACCAGCTATCGTTAGGAAATGCCAAGAATAGTCAGCTCACAGGAGCAGACGAGCCAGTGTCGGAAAAAGGAGACGAAAATAAGGCTCATCAGTAGTGGGCATAGGCCATGAGCGGGATTCGAACCAAGGAATTTCCTCAGAGAGAAGGAAAATTGGTTCGAGTAAGAGGAGTAAGGAGTCTTCTCCTGGCATATTGGAAAGGGAGATGATCGTCGTCGCAGTGAATGGGTGCGACAGCCATGTCACTAGACCCTGGAATTACAGATCCTGAGGCAATGGAACCCATGGGACTGAACGCCATGTGGGTTTTGCTGAACAGGCTAAAATGGGGTACGGCAGATTTTCACGCGCTCCTTTAAGGGACTAAAAATGTGTGAAAGGTGCCCTGACTCTCATGTAAAGCCTGGAATGCGCAAACTATCTGCCCCAGGTACTATTGGCGAGCCACAAACGGCGGTCAAGATTGAGAGGGGCAGGAGTAGGTCAAGGGTCAGAGTGATACCTCCAGGGCGTTGCTGTTGTAGTGTGAACAACAGAAGCAGGACAATGGTAGGAGCAATGCCTACGGGCTGCTGTGATTGTGGTGGTGGTGTGTGAGCAGTCATCTGTTACGGACAGTACTGTGTAAATAATGTAGCTGGCCAGTTATGTTATTGATTTTGATTGCCCAGTATAGGGCGAGGTTAAGCCTATGTTTCATGTGTTATTTTTCATTTTTTGATATATGTTTACCTGTATGTGTTGCTTTTGTTCATTGCCCTATGGGGCGGGGTTGAGTACATGCTCACGTGTTATGATTTTTCATTTTTCTGGTTGGTATCTATTTGTTAAGATTGTCTTGTTCACTGATCAGTAAAGTGTGAGAATGTCCTTATGTTGTGAAATCAGGATAAATGCTTGATTTGCATATTGTGTGTGAGACCGTGTGAGCAGTTTGTGGCCACACGCCTGAATTTGATTTTGATGTTATGTAGGTTGGGCCACACACCTGAATTTGAATCTTGATTAGCAGAATAGGATTTGGATTTGAATCTTGTGTTAATCATGGTTGTGCTGTATTAGAAGTGAATGTAAATGATTAACTAACATGTATGGACATGCTGATAGCTATCGTTATAGAGAGAGTTCTTGATTATATGTGAGCCAGTTTATGACTGAGTGATTCAATGGACTATCTGACTGATTTATTATTTTTAATTGGGTACATTATCCATGTTAGAGATGTTGATGGAAGTGATGTCTTGAAGCATAGGGGTAGCACTGTTATATCGACCCATGCAGTTGAGTTTGTTTTATCCAATCTGAGAACATTCGTCCTGGAGGAAATGTTGATTGGAACAACATTCTTAGGTACGGGGGTGTAATGAGTTGGCCGAATGTTCTCGAGCATTTAGGCAAATTAAGGGTAGTTTTGCTGTTGTTGAGAGCAAGTCTTTGGTTCTTCAAGTGTGCGAATTCAGGCATCACCAGAGGGGAATACCCCGAGTCGCATACTGAAGGAGGGAGAGTTACTGGGAAGTGTTTCGCATGTCCGAGGGATAGGGACAAGTAGTTGCGACCTGCCGGTCCTGGGTAGAGGAGTGTCCAGTCCGACCACTGGCCGACTATTCACTGGGTTCTCCAGTGGGCCTGAAGGGAAGGCGATCGGTCAGGTGACCGTCACGGGTAGGTGACCATCAGCCTGCAGGCAGAGTACAGCGACCATTCAGTCGTCCTTGTTCTGAGGAATGAATGGAAGGCTGCGGCCAATTGAGTGGTTTGCGCCTTGTTGTCTATAGAGGTAGTAAATACTTGAAGCATCAGTCATGGCTGGTAGAGAGGTCCAGGCTGTTAGTTCAATGGGTAGCTTGGGGGAATCGAACATGAGTTTGAATAGGAGGTTATGCATTAACCACTGGGTGCCCAAGTCTTTGTTGGCGCTAGCAGCTGTGGTGTGTGTGTATGTGTAGGTGACTAGTGATTCCATTGGTGGAATAAAAATAACTTGGGGATTTATTGGTACAAATCGTGTGATGTGTGTGTGCCAGTGATTCCATTGGTTGAGCCAGTTAAACTCGGGTTCTCTCTTTCTTTGAGAACGAATATAAGGTGCTTGGAAAACCAGGAAGTGTGTGACTCACTTAAGGGAAAGTGAACTCGCCCGTCTTGCTGAGGGCTCAAGAAAATACAGCGTGAAGCAGAGGTTAGCTGTCGCCTTGTTGTTCCTGGGTGGGACGTAAGACAGTGGAGGTTGCTGTAGCCTCGGAGCCGACGACGAGAAGAATTGTCTCCCGTGTGGGGACGGTCGACAGCAAGACGTGACAGCCTGTTGGAGCCTAGACAGGGAGCTGCCAGACAACGGTGGGGTGTTTGCAGCCAGAGAGACCTGTGGGAGAGGCCGACAGGAGCCCTTTCCTGTGGAGAGGGCGAAGTGCAGTGGAGTCCGGGAGACTCGGTGCGAGGGTGCAACTCAAGCTACGTTGCCAGTGTCCCCCACTGGGATTTGGCCAATCGGGAGGACACAACAGTGTGGCAGCTTCAGCTCGTGGTCGCACAGTGTGATGAGAGAAACTGGTCAACCAAGGAATGCTGGCAAGTTATGGACGCTTTCTTAGCTCTTAAGGTTATAAGTGTGCAAACTGAATAGTGGAATATTGTCTTTCCTGGCTAAGTAAGAATAACTGAAGAACAGGGGATGCGATTTTATGAAATTGTCTGTATGCTGTTTACATTGTTGTATGATACAGATAGTTGTGTTGTGTAGTGACGGGTGGGGGCTCGGAGTCAAGTTGAATAAAAGTTGATTATTTTCTATGAAATGTTATTGGTTTCCCGTCACCTTTGTGCGGGCCCGATGTGAGTGACAGAGTGCGTGTGCCTTGCGAGAGGCGCATTTTGGTTGTGAAAGCGTAAATACTTCTGTCTATAACCCCCTGCATCCCTGAATATGAAAATCATATTTTAATAACGAGGGGGGAGCGTCGGAGACCCGTCACACCGTGTCTTAAGTAAAACTGTAACAGTCTGTAATGACACACATACTTAGTCTTGTGCCTAAGATTGGGAACAAGTTTAGGTGGTTCGATGGGGCTCATCTTTAATCTTTCTGCGGCTAGGGGGTAATCGTTGTGGAGATCGTGTAATTCTTTAGAATATTCTAAGTCTACTTCCAAGATTAGTCCTGCTGAATTATCAGGCGTAAGCTGTGACAACATACCTAACACGGTGTTAACATCATGAGGGCCTTTTATCATTTTAAAGTTTCTCAGTGGGAGCGGTTGACTCATGGCCCATCCATACAGATTGTTGGCGTCTAAGTACATTAGTAGTTGGATGGTTTAGTAGGGTCATAGTCGTCTAAATATTTGTTGTTGGCTTTGCAGTAAGGATGCGAGGCCATGCTAATACCTCCCTCAACCCGTCTTCAATCATCTGGAGTGTAGGTAGATCAGATAATAGGTCAATCTGAATGTTTGTAGACTTTAAGAATGCGTCCCAAGAAAGGCCAGGCGCAGAGATGTAATGTGACGAGTCTAAGTTGTAATGTTTCATGCATGTAAATCTGTAATTCTGAAAGAACGCTGCCAATAAACACACGTCAGCCAATAAATATTGATCATGATAGTCGCCCATCGTTTCACAGTGTAATTCTGTCCAGGCTTTCTGAGCGTATTCATATTCAGAGTCAGTTATGTCTTTGCCTCTAAGACTAGAAAAGAAAGCGCCTTTAGGGGGAAGTGAGTCTCATCAAACTATCCCACGAGTTCATGTATTCATAAGGATAGACGCCTTTACGCACTAAAGATGGATCAAAGTATTGTTTAGTGATTGGAAAGTCTTGTAACGATCCTGCTAACTTATCTAAACTAGCCATCAGATGTTGGGCAGAGTCATAAAAGGATAAAGAATCAAGAGTAAAAGTCATGTACTTTTCTGAAGACTGTGCAATGCAAGTAACCCTCTTATATTCAGATGTCACTGCTTGCATGATAAAATGAGAATCGTAGCCTCGTAGGTTATGAAAGAAGATAGGCAGTTCCATTTTTTGGGTCAGCCTTAAGTTTAAGATTACAATTGTTGTGCGCGGCCCCTAAACTTTCCAGTAATGTGATCGTGGTCTCTTACTGTCACGTCTTTACTGTTAGGTGTAGCTCTAAGCCGCAAATCCAACAGTGTGTAGATGAGTCATAACGTTCTTGGTCTTCAGGAGTTATAACAATGTCTGAAAGATTTAGTTGGTTGGAGTAGTGATTACGAAGTTGTTTCATCTGATCTAAAAATCTGCTGGCTGCGTTGGGGCCTCTGTAAATCTCGGGTTGTGTGTGTTGCCCGTCTGACCTAACAACAATAAACGCATAAGAGCAGATCTGATGGTGGGTTAATAAGGTTGTTTTCTGTTCTTGCTGTTGTGGTCCGTAGTACTGTGGTAAGATTGATTCAAAGTCAGCATAAACCACGTATGGACTCATCTGCATTTTGTGTATATTCTTAAAACTAACTTTAGCCCAGGTTTAGGCGTGAGGAGTTTTGGTTTCACAGTCTACAAAACTTTTACAATGAGTTCTATGACTGGCAGCTGCTTCTATAGTAGGGATTCTGACCAAACATCTTCTACAAAGCCCTTGTTTAAAATTGTCTTTTGTTGTAAAAGCCATAAGTCTGCTTATTGTTCTGATTAATACATAATGACTCTTTGTACTATCTGCAAACAGTATCAAGTCTACATGTTTGTTGAGCGGTTCGCCTAAAGTAGGAGCATTGGGAGAAACCCTTAGAGGTACTAGATTGGCTTCTACAGACCATGTGTATACGTTTACAATAATTGGTTTGTTTTGCTCTTCAAACAGAGATATACTGTTTTATACTTACTGGAAAGGTTATGTTATCAAAGTTCAGCTCTTGTTTGTATTGTTCATAATTAGAAACTCTGTTTGCATGATTTTTAACAGGATGTAAATGTGCTAAAAACACACCACTTAAAACACATGTTGTCAGAATTATGTATGTTTAAGAACTGCTCGTTTTAACTCTAAATCTTTGGAGAGGAAGGTAAGAATTGCCAACTATAGGATAGAACTTTGTTTGTCTCAATTTGATTTCAAGGACTGTCCCTTCAGACCAGCCAGAACCCCTTAACTTTGCCTCCTCACTTGCATGGTTAAACTGTGTAAGCATGTAGTCAGCCCAGTTAAAGTCATGATAGCTAATTACTTCTTTCTGTTTAGTTGAAACCCAGACTTCCATGTTAGTATCATCAGGCGTTATATAATCAATCAGAACAGCCAATAGCACTTTTACTGGCGGCTCCATCTGAAGAGACTCTGGGATTTTAGAGATAGCGTGTGCTACACTTTCATGAACGTTTGTAGGGTAATGATATTCATGTCTACTTCACTGAACATATTGCTTAATTGTTTGTCACTATCAAATATTTCTTCCATCGTATATTAGTTTTCTGCCCTCAAATTTACTTGTGGTCGTCATTTTTAAAGCCACAATATTTACGTAAATCAAAAAAAAAAAAAAATGTAAATAAAAGTAAGTAAAAGCAGGTTTTTATTCTTCGCCCAAGTGCTGCAACACTTCAGACACGTTAACCTTACAATAACACCCGCCAATATTTTAGCTTTTTCTGAATCACTACAGTCAATGTTTATCACTTTGATTGCTTCGTTAAATAGTTCACTATTATCTTTTATTATATTGTCTGTATCATTCTCAAACCCAAATTCACTAAAATCAATGTTTAATAATTTCATTGTTTCATCAAATATTTCATTACAATTCTTTAAATCAAATTCACTAAGTTCGGCAGCCATTTTTTAATATAAAAAATAAAAAATTTAATTGTAAATTCAGCTCTTATTCATGTCTTTTCTAATCGTAAAACCTGATCTTCATTAAAGCGAATAGCTACTCCTTCGGGGGTAGTAGAAACAGTCACCCCTTTTCCCATGACTTTCCAACCTGGTCCTCAATGTGGTGGTTGGTAAAATTAGCTCGATTCTCTCATGATCATTTAATCATGGAATGCCTTGCATTAGTTGCAAAAAACCTCAAATCAAAATTTCCCAAAAGGAAATTTACAAAATTAGTCTCCTCTGAACCAGGATTAGACCAATTCCCCAAGCAGAAATTACTAACACTACTAACAAAAAGAGAATTTAATTATTTACCACAGTTATTAACATACTGAGCCATGTATCAGTTAAATCTGAGGCTGTATACCTTTGTGACTAACCATTTAGAATATTAAATTTAGGGCAAAAGCCACCTTCAAAAGATCCTGTGGACAAGAATTTGTTTGGTGTGACTTTGTAATTATGCCGAAGTATCACCCTAATCATTATTCCAACATAACAAAATACACAAGAATGAAAGGATAAAAAAAAAAGAAATTCATGTTCAAGGTTGACTGGAACATAGACAGAAAATTAATTAAGGCTTTGGTAAGAACCGCCCTTATGCTACGTTTACACGGCCGTGCAACTAGCCGTGCAACCCCCTTTGCGTTCGCACGGCAACTAATACCTAAGCATGAATAATAGCAGACGGACGTGCAACTGCTCGCGCAAGTCCCCTCTGTGCAACTACGTGCAACTACTTAACTGCACGAAAGAGCCCCCGTGTAAACGCGAACGGTGAAAGTACCGTGCTGCAAGTGAGAGCCACCGACAGAATTAAGCCCGCCCACGCTGCTTTTTTCCAGGAACTGTCCGCGATTTTCCACGAACTGCACGGACTTTTTCGGCTTGGCGCGGAAGTAACATCGGTTGTACGGCGGTGCAACTGTGTAAATACTGATGCAATTCACTGCAACTACTGCAACTGCTGCATCTGCCGAAAAAATATCGCTCTGGACCGATATTTTGCGACTGCTCGTGCAAGTCCTAATCGGGTATTGCCGATTATTTTGAGCTATTTTGAGGACTTGCTGCAACTGTTGGTCTGCTATTATTCATGCTTAGGTATTAGTTGCCGTGCGAACGCAAAGGGGGTTGCACGGCTAGTTGCACGTCCGTGTAAACGTAGCATTAAGACACTGCGTGCAGCCTCTTCGATGTCGTCGGGTCTACGCCAGGCTTTAAATTGCCCGGTTTCCGTTCGTCAATCCATTTTGTTCTTTCACGGACCACGACTTCCGGTTTTGTGGCTATACGCACGGACGATGTTAAATTTACACAGGGTTAGTACAGAGTCCTGGAAGTATGGAAAAAGTATGGAAAAATGAAAAAACAATTTCCAGGGCTGGGAAAAGCCTTTTGTGGCCATGGGTCTGGAAAAGACTGGAATTTTGTAAAAGATGTGCAAACTTTTTCATGATGTCGAATTTTGCTTTAAAGTTTCTTTACACAAACATTGAAATTGGAATAAAAACAGAAATTAAATCACACACAATGATCGCGGTTTTCAGATTTCCTCTGGCCGGAGGTTTAGCAGACGATTACCAAGGAGGTAATTTGTAACTTCATCAATTTTGATCAAATTATCTCCCTTAGTATTAACGCTCGCGACGACGTTTGTAAACTTTTTTTTTAACTAGTTTAAAAAAAAATAATAATAATAATTTTTTTCCTCCAACCAGTCTCTTAAAACACATGCATAGTCTGTATGTTTTCTTACAAATGGACATATTTTTGCTGATTTTAGTGTTTTGGCGAAAGGCCTCGGAGCAGGCAATACAAATATATCTGCCTTCAAAAGGGATTGCGATGGTTCCCTTATGCAGCTGGAGAAGAGTTTTCATATCTGTAACTTTTTTTTTTTTTTTTTTTTTAAATTTCATTTTCCCAGTTTCTCCATCTTCAAACTCCTCTCCCCTCCCCTCAAGTCCAAATCTTTGCCAGACACTTCAGTTGTTGGCCTGCGCTTGTTTTTTCCCCCACTATTAGATTGTTCGTCTATGTATTTGTCTGACTTTATTCAAGTTTAAAAGGCTGTGCCAGTCTTGAATAAAAGTTACTTGTGTTAGGTTTCCTTGTGGGAGCAAGACATACCCACTTGTTTACTGTTTATCGTTTACTGTTCCCTACCTCATTTCATTTCCGATTTTGCTTTGATTAAATTGAGGGTATTTGTTTCTGTCCGTCTGTGTGTTTGTTTTTGATCTCCCTTGCATCTTTGGGTGGATCCTCAGGCGTAGGCTCAAAGACTGTCCCCTACATTTTATATTATTTGCATAATGTCTTTAGTTTTACAGCAACTTTTTTTCCTCCCCACACTTTCGTTTGGTTGCATTTACTACTCTTCGCTGGCTGCTCTGGGGGTGCTATTGGATTCTTTTTTGCACCCCTGGTGGTGAGAACGCCACAGTATTATGGACTGTGGTGTGTCTCTATTTGACGCCGGGAGCGCAGACACAACCAGCCGTGTCTCCCTGATGAGTCCCGATCCAGCGGGCGAAAGGCCTCGGAGCAGGCAATACAAATATATCTGCCTTCAAAAGGGATTGCGATGGTTCCTTATGCAGCTGGAGAAGAGTTTTCATATCTGTAACTTTTTTTTTTTTTTTTTTTTTTTAAATTTCATTTTCCCAGATTCTCCATCTTCAAACTCTCTCCCCTCCCCTCAAGTCCAAATCTTTGCCAGACACTTCAGTTGTTGGCCTGCGCTTGTTTTTTCCCCCACTATTAGATTGTTCGTCTATGTATTTGTCTGACTTTATTCAAGTTTAAAAGGCTGTGCCAGTCTTGAATAAAAGTTACTCTGTGTTAGGTTTCCTTGTGGGAGCAAGACATACCCACTTGTTTACTGTTTATCATTTAATACAAAGAGTTTTGAGTTGTTAATGTTCTAATGTGTGGTGTACTGGCACACTCACTCTGATAAAAACTGAAAAAAAGAAATGGCAATTTGATTTTTCTCTGTTCAGGTTGATGAAAAAATTATTTTAAAACAAAGTTTTTTGTTTTCTTTGTACAAAAAAGAATTTTAAGTAATTTTTTTTTCATCAACCTTAACACAGAAAAATCAAACTGCCATTTCGTTTTCAATTTTTACGCAAGTATTGTAACCTTGAAATAGAAAAGGCACTCCTCGAAAACTCCTTGAATTTTGTTCTTGGGAGTCTGTAGGAACCCTGTATCCACACACACAACACACACACACACACACACACACATGCTGTTTTCTAACGCACTCGCTCTCTGTCTCTTATCCAAAAATGTCAAAATTTAAATACGGAATTGAATAGAGAGCACATTGGCTTGTAAGTACTCAGCCATTTTGAACATCAAATTAAAATGAAAGGACAGTTGAGAGGCCGCGAGGCCTAGTGTCCTAATTACCTGATCTGACCTGACCTGACCATATCTCTCTCACACACACACACACACACCACATTCCCACAAACACACACTGTCTGTCTCTCACACACCTACACCCACACATGCGCGCGCACACTCACAGTCACACTTACACACACACCGTCTCTTTCTCTCTCACATAATAGACACATACAGTCTCTCTCTCTCTCTCACACACACTGTGTCTCTGACTTTTTCACGCATGTACGCACACGCACACACACACACACTAAATTTTTTGGTAAGTATTGAATGCCCTGCTATCATTAAAGCAGTTCTTTTTGGTGTGTTTAGCTTGGTAATCACATACAGAGGTGCACGCACACACACATTCTGGGGTCTGGAAAAATTATGAAAAGCCTGGAAAAAGTCTGGAAAAAAGTATGGAATTTTGTTTAGTCACATCTGTATGAACCTGTTTACATCTGTATGCACCCTATAACATTAGTAACATCCCACAATTAATCAAATAAATCCAAAACATCCCCAAATACTTCTCAGTAACATCCCAAACAACCCCAACCAAATACGAACACAAAACTACTTGTGTGATAGTGTAAACACACGTAAAAATACAAATCTACTATAGAGTTGGCGGGAAACGGGCGGTGTAGATTAGGTTCATAGTCTGCACCTTTTGAATGCATGGTAAAGCTGGCTAATAAAGCAGTAATTATGTAAGTAACCGTGATTCTCAGAGGATCACGTTGCCTAGCTCCTAAGATCATCCAGAAGAGAAAGAGGTGCACGCGGCAAGCAAATAAGACGAAAAACTCAAGAAGAGTAGACAACTGGATTTAGTTTCCCAGCCTGCTTGAATATTGAACAGCACATGCCTAAATTCCAAAATGTTTCCCTTCTCTTTTCAGTGTTTTGCTTCCTGACAACAATGATGAAAATACATTGATATGCCATACAAGTAACAAAATAAAAAAAGCACAAACATATCTTTTGAATCATCGTTGACATTGTTTCAACAATGACGCCCCGACGCCATAATTTACTTCTGTTCACAGAAAGCATGCGCATAAAAGACGTCATCTCATTATCCCCTGCCTGGCAGAGAACGAGAGCAAGCTGATCTCTCTCTCTCTCTCTCTCTCTCTCTCTCTCTCTCTCTCTCTCTCTCTCTCTCTCTCTCTCTCTCTCTCTCTCTCTCTGTGTGTGTGTGTGTGTGTGTGTGTGTGTGTGTGTGTGTGTTCGGTTACCTGGGGTTGTGAGGTAGTGTGTCATAGCTTTTGCAGGGGTTTGTGCGGTAGCGACAATTTGTGGGTAGCCTACTATTTCCCTACACCCCAACACTTTGACCCTACAAACTGTTGCCAAATGCTATGGGGATGTTGCTGATGTATCTATTTCATCTACTGTAGAAGAACGTTTTCCTGCTAGGATCAACACACACACACACACACACACACACACACACACACACACACATCACACACACACACACACACACACAACACACACACACATACACACACACTCACCAGTCATCACTTACCTACCTACCTAATTTACGATAAAAGCAAGTATGGGGCAAAAGGCCCAATGAACGGGGCAAAAAGCCCACCCTAGGCGTCTTGCCCCGGTGAAGGTGTGGGCGTTTGACCCCCAGACTGACCTACTGTGAACAGAAGGGTCAGACAGCGGGAAGGAGGGGAAACAAACTGGCGCCAGCATCACTAGCATGGAGTTGAATATTCTTAATCAGTATGAATACAAAGCTTTTCCATTTCATTTGTTACATGTATTGAATATACTTAAAATGAATAATATAAGAAATTACTGAATACAAGCCCAAAAGAAACAAATAAGTCTGTAAAACTGACCGTTTAGTTGGGAGTTCTCTTTCTCCTGTCAGAAGCGTCTTCTTCGTTCAGGATTCAGGTCAAGTATCCATGGTTTGCTACATCACATGTTCTCCGAAATACGGGGGATGGGCGTTTGATCCCACCTAGGCGTTTTGCCCCATGCTACCCTATTCCTATGAGCGTGCAAAAAAAAGTATCACCGGTCGGGCCATCACGCGTGCGAACGGCTTTGTTTCATTCTTAGTGTACTATTTTGATGTCTGTTTGTAAAATCAAGTTTCAGCGCATTTGGAGCGGCTTTCAGCATATGCAGCTATCTGACTGTGACTAAACAACCTTTTCACAGCTGGTGAGTTTACATACATTATTTTCAATCCAGTTTTATTTCCATTTAACTTTATTTAATGATTAAAAATCGGTTTTTAGATATCAGAAATATTCACGTTGTTCTTTTTTTTAAGATAAAGACTGCATTCAGCCAGAATTCCAAAGCGATTCTTGTTTTTTTTGTTTGTTTTTGTTTTGTTTTTGTGTATGTTACTGTCATTGTCTGATCACAAATGCCACAGTTCTTATTTACAAGAACAATATCAATTATAAGCTCGCATCAACATAATTTTAATTCTATGATGATAAATGCTCAAATAATAAAACAAAAATAAAAATCAGTTCTGTGAACTTGCTAAGTTGGTTGTCATTATAGCGGAATCAAATTGATCAGTGCAAATTGTATGGTCATCCATTGGCGTCAAAACTCAGGTTTTGTTTTTTTGTCTTTGTTGCAGTTCCGAGTCTGTAGGCAGTCAGAAAGTGGCGATGTCTCGTGACTATAAGAGGATAAACGACCCAGTGTACAATTTTCCTCTGAAGATTGATGACTTGACAGTTGACTGGAATCTGTGCGCTCTGTGCCAGAACCCATTAAGCGAGGCACCTTTGATATGCCAAGCAAAGGGAGCAAGAGGAGATGGAGCAGGGTATACCTACGTTGCTTACAATTTGACAGCTTTTCAGGAGTTGGTGAGTCCCCACTTTCTATTCCCTTGTCTAAACTGGATGAAGGAACTGGTTTTGAGGAGACCTTGAGGAAGCACAAAGCTTCTTGGCACAAATCCTGCTGTGCATAAAATAAGCGACACTGTTTTAAACAGGAAAAGAAAGCCAGCAAGTGATAAACCCAGTCCTGTGAAAACACGGAAACTTGCAGATGAATCTAGCTGTGAGACAAATGAGATGGGCACAGGACCAACATGCTTTTTCTGCAATGGATCTCCCGGTGCAGCAGGCTTCATCAAGCTCTTACTTTGCCCTGGATGATAAAGTTCCTGCACATGCTCAGCAACTGAACGATCAAGAGCTACTCACAAAACTTGCTGTCAAAGACATGGTGGTAATGGATTGTTATTATCACATTAAATGCCTGTCTGCCTTCTACAGACGTGTACCAGCAAACCAGGCACAAAAATCAGAAGAAACAACAAACAGATCAACAGCACATGCTATTGCACTTGCTGAGGTTGTGCTTATATTGAAAGCTTCCGAGATAATCCCCAAACAGCCCCTGTCTTTGGCATTGACATTTCTACTTCTATTCCGGCTAGTGTGATGGCAGTATTCCACCAGGAACAGTATAAACATTCATCGAAGAGCGCTTTGAAAGAGAATTAAGCCACTTTCTGAACCCATGAAAAGAAACGGATTCCCTTTGTTCTCAAACCAAGTTTGCAGACTGCCGTCCAGTGTGAAGAGTAATCTGGCAATGTTGAAAAATGACTGTTCTCTGTTTTCTAAGCTCTACATCGCATGCCAGTTCCGAAATGGAAATCTTGAAGAGTTCTTTAGGCATGAAAACCACCCAGGCCGCCATCACTCTCAAGATTTGGTCAACTGAGAGCAGGATCCAAAGCAGATCTACTTGCGACTTTAACTCGAAGTAAGGCTGTGACGATTCCGGCACCAAACGAGGACATGGAAGATACACATGAAGATTTCTCCCAAACCATGGCTGATATTCCACCTGATGTGTTTGACAACATTACTGACATCATTGAAACAGAAGATCCTTTTGAAGAGGCTGGATGTCTGCTGGATGCTGAAGCTGTTCTGATCCCTCTGTCTCCCCCTGAAGTTGACGCAAAATTGCTTGACGGAGCTGCAGTGGTCCAGATGCTGTCGCCCAAACTAAATAAGACATTGCAGGAGTATGTTGACAACATGTTTGTGCCATACGTCTTAAAGAATCTGGAATCGACATCAAGAGTTGACGTCGTTTTGACGTGTACAACTCTAGCAGTCTGAAGGCAGGTGCAAGACAGCACATGGGATGTGGTGTTCGGAGAAGAGTTTTGCCAACCGCACTGCTACCTGGTATCTGGCACAGCTTTTCCAGGTGGATGACAACAAAACAGAACTGTTTCAGTACATCGCTGAAAGAACGATTGAAACAGTCAACACGCAGGGAAGGTGGTGGTAATTACCTGTGGTGAGAAGGTGCTCTGCATCCCTGCTAACAAACAAACAAGTTGTCTGCAAGCCTGCACACACGAGTAGGCCGATACTAGGATCTTACTTCACCTTGCAGATTATGTGCAGAGGGTTTTGGGCAAGATCTTAGTACGAACCACGGACACAGATGTTCTTGTCCTTGCAGTAGCTAATTTTCAGGTCACCGCTGCACAAGAAATCTGGTTAGCTCTGGGCACTGGAAAACGCTTCAAATGTGTCCCAGCTCATCATATAGCCAGACAGCTTGGACCAAGAAAATCGTAGGTCCTTCGAGCACTTCATGCCTTTACTGGATGTGACACAGTGTCTTTTTCAGCAGCAGGGCAAGACAACAGCGTGGAATACAGGACTATCTTTCCTGAAGTGACAGACCCCTTCTTGGCCATCGTGGACAGACCATGTTCACTGACAGATGCTTTGTTGGAAACCTTCAAGAGGTTTGTTGTACTCATGTACGAACGTACGAGTGCACTCCATAAAGTGACCAGGCTAGGAAGAAACTGTTTGCCCAGCAAAGGAAGGCTCCTTGAGAACATTCCCCCAACTTCAGCAGCTCTTAGACAACATCTTCTCCGTTACCAAGTGGATATGTCTGGGGTCAGTGTCTAGCGAAACAACCTGTGCTCCCATCTCCTGCAGACTGGGTTGGAAAAAAGAGGGGCAAATGTGGCAGCCCGTGTGAACAACTCTTCAGCAGGCACAGGATTCATGTCGTGAACTGGTTTCACTGTGGATGCCAGCAAGGCTGCAAAGGACGTTGCAAATGTGTGAAGGCCAACCTGCAATGTACCGCCCTCTGCGCATGTGGTGGAGACTGCTACCAGGACAAGTGAGCTGATTTGAATGTGACGTGAGGTAAAGCAAACTTTCTTCTTTAGAAGAAAAAGGTGTGTGTGGTGTGTGTGTGTGTGTTGTGTGTGTGTGTGTGTGTGTGTGTGTGTGTGTGTGAGTGTGTGGTGTGTGGTGGTGTGTGTGTGTGTGTGGTGTGTGTGTGTGTGTGTGTGTGTGTGTGTGTGTGTGTGTGTGTGTGTGTGTGTGTGTGTGTTCTTTCTTTCTTTCTTTCTGCGTACGCAGGTTGATACTCCTGCGGACACTCCCTGTATAGCCAGGCAGTGGAGTTTTGTGTGTATGACCCTTTTTTTTATGTGTGTGTGTGTGATTTATGTGATTTGCTTGGCACTGACAATTCACAAACTGTTTTCCTTTAATGTTAATCGGAATATATGGTGCTTTAGTGTTATATGACATAATTTATGTAACAAACCACATAGTATATTGATAGCAAATGAGTCCTAAATAGGTCAACTCTTGCGATAATAAAAGGCAACTCAACAGTCTGTCAACTTATGCAATAGGTATGAGACAATCAAGTACTTGAAACCCATCTTTCCCTTCTAGAAGCAGCCGAATTGGTAAAATCTGATTCCAAAACATGTAAAGATAAGCCATTAAGTAGTCAAGAATACTTGACCTACTTGTTTTTAAAGAGACAAAATGCTTGTTTTCATTTTCAAAAATAAGTTTACATCATTTTTTTCTGCTATAAAGGAATCACTGTTAGTTATGAACTTTGCAAACTACTTGGAGCCAAAAACAATGTAAAAAATAAAACAATAAGATTTTATGGACTTTGACCTACTTTTAAATGACCTACTTTATTTGAGTCTACAAGTTGCTTCAATATAGGCTTGTCTTTATATGTCTCATCAAATACATACTCAGGGTTTTCTGAGCAGTTTTTTTTTGTTGCAAGAATGCATTGTTTTGTGCAAAAAAACGAAAAAAGAAAGAAAATGACACACTGACCTAATTAAATGTATGGCCACGCCCTCCTGTGGTCACGCCCATTGTGTTTCCCTCTCTCATATCATTCAGAAAGGGGGGCTAGGTACCCACATGCCAATGGATGCTTTACTATAAGTGCACGATTCACTGATATTTACTACCTTGACTGCCCCACTATGTGGATTCGAAGTAAAGCTTTATAGGACCCACGTGTTTGCCTGGGGGCAAACGTTGTGAAATCACGCAGGAAAACAGGAAAAAGATCAACTATTGAAATAGAAGACCCGGGGTTTAAATATTGCTACTATAGAATTGTTTAGTCATAGGTGAGCGCAAAGTAGAGGGGAAAGAAAAATTTGGTCGAATGTTCAGTAATCTTGAGCGAGAAATGAACACACACACACGCAACGCACGCACGCGCGCACGCGCGCGCACACACACACACACACACACCGCGCGCGCGCGCGCGCGTACAAATTACGTGCTGAACAAACACACCCTATTACGAGAAAAGTAGGTGTTGTTATCTATTGTGCACATGTTCAACAGGTTTCGGATAAAAATAAAAAAACCTCTAACCCCCCCCCCCCCCCCCCCACCGCGAAAACAGAAAAACGAAAAAAAAGAACAAAATAACGACTGGGGGGGAGGGGGGGGGGGGGGGGGGGATTTGGAAGAAGGAGAAAGTGCTGTTTCAGCCTGACTTTTGCCACTTTTATCGAACCATAATGTTCTGGACTGGCACACATGTAAATGTGTGTGTATGTGTGTGTGTGTGTGTGTGTGTGTGTGTGTGGATTTAGTAGAATTAATCAACAGATAGACATCACATTTTATCTATTGATAATGATCATATGAATTACGTATTCTGTGTGCTAAACAAACTGAACACTGACCATTCGCTTAAATGACTTCGTAATGAAACATATTTAGTACTTTCAGTTGAGATGCTCGTGTAATGAATATAAAGTGAGTTTGTAAAGTTTTTGGGGTTTTGGGTTTTTCTCCTTTTTTTCCATTTCTTTTTTTTTCAACGTCAGAATTAGAACATGCGTGTTGAACACCTTTCAAACGGACATGACATGACCTTTGTATGTGTTAGCGACAACGGGCAAGAAGGGTCATCAGTTGAAGGGAAACAACTGTAGCTTGGTATAAACTTTTATGTTGTAGGATTACCTTCCCTATTACCTTTGCTGCTGTTATTTATCACTCCTAGCATAACATTATCAGTCTCCCAAATCCCCGAAGTCGGAAGTGTGGCTGCCCACGTGGCGGGGTAGTCAAAACGGTCACACGCGTAATGTTCTCATCCCCAGCTGTGATGCATTTGTACCATAGTGTTCAAGTACGTCGGCTGTTCGGATGATCCCTGGAGTCTTTTAGCCAGGGTACGACAACAACAACAACAATTCTTCGTTTTGATGTTGTGTTTCTAGCATTGATTCTGTCTGATTTTAAACATTGAACCAGAAGTGCAATGCTGTTATCCTGAAGTTTAGTAACAACAACCCCCCCCCACCTCCCTCTTCAAGTATTATGCTTGTTAGATCCGAGCTGCGGGATCTAGAAGTCGGAAAAACATTGCCACATTGTGCCGACATGACCTGTAAGGTGAAATGAGGCGAGGGAGAGGCTTACACTGTTAGTTCGTTTTAAGATAACTTTGGATAAGTGTATTTCCGCAATTGAAAGAAGAAGGCTAGCAGGCCTACACACGTGACTTTTATGCTTCTTCTTCTCATTCTTCTTGTTCTTCTCCTCTTAACTCAACGAATAGTTAACTGGGGCGCCACCGAGACTGAAGAACACAACGCCCCTAGTCTAGGTTCACCAGCTATGTCGATTATGCCACAAGGCCTGGGGCTCTGCAAATGTTTTCTCTGTCCTTTTTGCAATGTTGTCAATTCATTTATCTTCATTTCCCCCGCTGTCTCCCCCCCCCACCCCCCGTTCCTCCCGCCATCCTTTCTCCTCCCATCCCACGTTCCGTCTCCCTGTTGACTCCTCAGTTCCTCGGATGACTGTTTTTGCAATACCATTAGATCTTTGTTACATGGCCATATTAACGCATTTTCTTTTGCGTTAACTGATTTTAACAGATCATTATATATCCAGTGTGCTGCTTCATGGTTTGACGCAATTGTTCATCGGTAATGTTTATATTTAGTAGGCTATCTTGACAGCTGAATTCCATGATTCAAGCTCTTTGTTTTTCTAGATCCATGTTCCAGTTTTGTTCTTCTTACAAACATGCGAAAGCAAAGACTTGTTGAAGGTGTCTCCGCAACAAACGAGAACCTGTGGAAAACGAGTTCACATCTGTTCCGAACACAGAGCTGCGTCCTCACTTCGGATTTTCCCGTAGTTATTGGAAACGGGGGAAAGCAGTACATCACATCAGCAACTGGAACAGAGGAGGGATGTTAGGGGTGTGGGAGAAGGGAGGGCAGTGTGCGAGGTGGGTAGGGAAGGATGTTATTGTGATGGCTGAAAAGCTTTGGGATTCCACATTGATCTTCATGGTGTCGGTGGTGTTAGAAGTAAACTGAGAGAGAGAGAGAGAGAGAGAGAGAGGAGAGGAGAGAGAGAGAGAGAGAGAGAGAGAGAGAGAGAGGAGAGGAGAGAGAAGTCGAAGCTTTAGTGTTTACAAATACATTGATCCTTAATACAAGGGTGAGAACACGGGTAAAGAACATTAAGATAAAACAGGTAAAACAAAACGCAAATTGTTAACATATGGCACACTAATTTGCAGAGAGAGAGAGGAGAGAGAGAGAGAGAGAGAGAGAGTGAGAGAGAGAGAGAGAGAGAGATACAAAATGTGCGTGATGTTGAATGACTAGACAGGTCGAGTCAAAGGTATTGCCGATTTTACATGACGAATTACGACTTCAGGCGGATGCTGGCCTGACAGCATCTACGCAATAACTCTAACCTCAACTTCAGATGCGACAAACTACGACTTTGCGGCCAGGAATGGTGCTGACATAGTTCGAGGTATACATGTAATGCTTGCTCTCTGTGATGGAATTCCTTCTGACCTTAGTCAAAAAACAACCACCTTGTCATTTTAGAACAGAAAACAAATCAGTTTTGATATATATGATTTTAAATTTCGCCGTGTTGACAGCTGAAGCTAGTATTTGCGAACATGCAATTTTGCCATCAGGAGAGAGAGAGAGAGAGAAGAGGAGAGAGAGAGAGGAGAGAGAGAGAGAGAGAGAGAGAGAGAGAGAGAGAGAGAGAGAGAGAGAGAGAGAACATCCGAAAATTAAGGCACTATTTTTACTGAGGAGTGAGGATGGGGTCGGATGGCATTCGCACCAGCTCATCGTCTTCGTTTCTCACTGAATGTTTGTCAGGTTTTGTCATAGGCCTACTGTGACGATCTGCGGCGTTTTCTTTTCGTTAAATATCCATTATCTTGCCATTAAATACAACATCACAGAAAACATTCATACACAAATCGAACAGGGATAACGTATGTTTAGGGCATGTTCAAAATACATCAGTTTATGTAGGCTATGTGACAAAGGCAGTAGGTAGGCCTAACAGATGACCAATCAAAGTTCACAATTCAAAATAGTGAAACAGAGAAGAAAAGCAGGGCTATTAGACATAGCCTAGTAAGAATTATAAACTAACAACAAACATGCGAAGAGAGTATTCGAATTATCAAACTTATGAGAGAGAGAGAGAGAGAGAGAGAGAGAGGATGAGAGAGAGAGAGAGAGAGAGAGAGAGAGGAGAGAGATCTGCTTCAACCAACAGTTTCATTTTCAAAACTTTGGGACCAGTTAATGACCGTTTAAATTGTTGGATTACATGTGATCCAGAACAATTTTAAGCATCATATTGTTATCTTTGCGTGTCAGAGGACTTATTTTCCACAGATACGAATATCTTTGTGTTGCTTTTCTGTCGTATTGTACTTTGGGCCAGAATTGTATTGTATCAAAGGCTGCTTTCATTCATGTGCTTTAGCGGCTGCTCACCCTCGAAATACAGTGCGGGCGGTCATAGCAGCAGCTGCAGCAACAGCAGTAGCAACAGCAGTAGCAGTAGTAGTAGCAGTAGAAGGAGCAGCAGCGGTAGTAGTAGTAGTAGTAGTAGTAGTAGTAGTAGTAGTAGTAGTTAATAGTAGCAGAAGAAGTAGTAGCAGCAGCAGCAGCAGCAACAGCAGCAGTAGTGTAGTAGTTACACCGAAATTTTGTTCAGCCCACGTGCTAGAAACCTACTTACTGCATTCAGCAAAGTCACATTAGACTAACTCGCAATATGCGCAAGCTTTACACATGCAGCGGGCACACATACAGCTTAACACACACAGTGTTACCCCTATCCATACACGCATAATCAGCATCCAGGAAGAATATGTCACATAATGACAAAAGAGATGTGTTTGTGTAATCTGTGTTGAACAGAGTATCAGAATCCTGAGTGTCTGAAAGCTGGGGCTTGGAAACGAACAACAACAAAAAAAGAACCCTTCTGCAGTTGATGTTTGTTTTCAAAGTGGGCAATTGCAGAAGGCGAGTATTAGACAGAGTATGTAGAAATGATTGTGATGCAGACAGACAGTCGGAGGCAGAACCAGAGATGACGGCAAAGGACAGGGTGGGAAGATTCCAGTGGGCTGCCTGTGCAGACAGCACTGGAGAGGAGCTACAGGCACACTCCACAATTAGGATTAGTGGCTGATGCTTCTTGTTAGGTCCCATGGCAATTGATAACTGTTCTCTTTCATCCTCTCACCCATCTTCCTTCATTCTCCCTGATACATGCTTTCCCA
>JAFLJL010001473.1:22500-37399 GCA_018398815.1 Conus ventricosus | reverse complement strand
AATTGAGTAAAAATACTACTGGATTAATTTAGTAACGAGGTGGGCAATCAAATATCATGTGCAATAAATACTGATGGTTATTACAATTTTGTTCTTTAAAAGAAGTACTTAGCAATTTGGCATATTGTTAACAATTAACGAAGCAAACCTCAGAATTACTGTAAATTTTCCACTAGAAGAAAGAAGGGAGTATACTTTCCCTAAGGGCCTGGCTAAAATCTTAGGCTTTCACAGTAGTGACAGAGCTTATAGATTTAGTACAAGAGAAGATGTTTATCAATTTGAAGGTAATAAACCTTCTGATTTTCTCGTGAACCCAATTTTGTATGTTCATTTACAACAGTTAAAAACAGAAGCTAATTTATTTGATGGCTATCCATCTACAGTTCTAAAGGTTTTGCCATCAACTAGGGCAGGGTTTTGCGATTATCGATTAATCTCAGTTGGAAAAAACAGTCAATTTAAAGAATTAATTAATGGACCTATAAACTCATTAGATGTAAAAATAACTAACCAAAATGGAGAGCCAGTTGTTTGTTCTGATTTATTAATGGTGTTGGAAGTAGAAGAGCGTACTGTAAGCCCTTAATTTTTATGTCTATTTAGAGAATGTAAATATGTTCGTTCACGATCACCATATTATTCTGCACGGAAACCCCCGTTTCAATGTACTGATTACGTCGATTTTTAGAGGTTTTGAGGTGTTAATTTTTTTGTGAAACAGGTGTTAAATTTGGCCAAAACTGACATGTGATGGACGTGATTTGTATGTGAAAATGGGGGTTTTCGTGCAAAATAAGATGGGTGGTCGTGAACGAACATATTTACATTCTCTATTTGAATGATATTGCAAAGTGAATATATTTTAAGTTGTCTAATTATACAGTCACATGCTATTCAAACACACATACATGCCGCAGCGTTCAGTCAAAAGCAAGTGGGGGGGGGGGGGGGGGTGGTCAGTACACTGTATTTTTTCACTGAGGCCACTTTCCACCCACAGTTGATTTGCCATGATCTCCTAGGGGAAGACCGGATCCACAATATCGAGTTTCATCCATTTGATGGATGCATCTCTTGAGAGCATCGCTGACATTTTCCAGTACTGCAGGTCTGCATCTCCCATGGCTGACTGAGTCTGGGGATATATCATGAAAGAAAGAGAATAGTTGAGACCTGTCATACAGTCTCGGACCAGAATTATGGCATCATCATGATCCGCTCATGCTCAGTGATCCGATAAAGAAGTTTCAAATTGTGTCTTTTGATGCCTGCTCTGGTGGTGATATCAGTTTTGATTTCCCAGGAGCCTGTGGCGAATCCACACCAAAGCCATCTGCAGTCCATGGAAAGTCATGTGGGATATAGAGGGTGGACATGGTGGCTGCCAGTGGATGGGAATGCTCATGCTAACTTTGCAACCAAGAGAATTTTTTGTCATCAGAAAGGAGTTTAATAGGTGATACACTGCGTACGTTGGATCATAGCAAGACTACTGAACACCATTGAAATGGCTCAGCAGCAGTGTGGTGTCTTATCTCAGGGGTTGCTTCGTGATGACATTCTATGGATTGCTAGAACCATGGTTCTGACACAGCGGCACTGGTTGTTGCTGTGTATGCAGAAACTAGTTTGAAAGGCGGATAAGAGTAATGCTACTGAGGAAGCATGGAAGATGAGATGGCGCACACACCACACGCACGCACGCATGCACGCACACGCACACACACATACACACACACACACACACACACACAACACACACACACACACCACACACACACAACACACACTCAAACACACAGACGAGAGAGAGAGCAGCCGGGACTTCGGAGCTTGGGGAAGGGGGATGGGCGAATCAATTGCAACTGAAAGCAGCGCAGGTCAGTAATTTAGTTCATATATCCACAGGCACTATACTGACACCAAGTAGGCCTACATTAGCAAGTAGCCTATATCCTATACAGCAGTTCACGCACGTCATGTGGTCTATGACCCAACCAGCTCGGAGACGGTCAACATCATGGCTGCAACGTTTGCTCAGCCTGTTCAGACTGGTGATGATCTCTCCTTTCGGTTCGACAGACAAATGAACAGTTTCACCATGTTTCGTAGGCTGCCGTAAAAAAGAAACAGTTTTGTGCCGTTTGTATGTAGGCCATGTGTACCATTAACAGTAAAACGCATTCTTTTAGAGTGTTGGGACTTGCATGATGTGAGATACAAGCATTTTACTGCAGACTCCATGACACCTTGTTCAGAGATGTCCCACATGCTGTGATCTTTGAATTTCTAAAAGAAATCAACATCTTTCATCTGATCTAAGATTTTTACGGAGGAAAGATATTTAACAACATTTCCACTGTGTTCATAAAAGGTGTATTTTAAAGGGTTATGTGAATGAGATTTTTGTTTTGTTTTGATAATGACTTGAGAGTTGACTTCAACGCGGTGACATCCCTGATATGGCCCTTTGCGGTCGGCTGGGCTATAAGCAACATGAGCATTACCATCACCGGTCAGATCATTCGCCAGAATATGTTTCAATGTAGGAGTGGAGACCTGTGTTCCAGCAGGAAGCAGAGTCGGCCGCAGACTGCGCTGAGGAGAGCTGGTCCTTTCACTTCTTGCTGTCCTCCCTGGCCCGCATGGCAGCCCCTGTGTCCCCGTCTTAACACTCTGTGTGTCCTGATGACTCGGCCATCTCCGCCCTGGCCCGCATGGCAGCCCTGTGTCCCGTCTTAACACTCTGTGTGTCCTGATGACTCGGCCATCTCCGCCCTGGCCCGCATGGCAGCCCCTGTGTCCCGTCTTAACACTCTGTGTGTCCTGATGACTCGGCCATCTCCGCCCTGGCCCGCATGGCAGCCCCTGTGTCCCCGTCTTAAAAATCGGTGTGTCCTGATGACTCGGCCATCTCCGCCGGGGCCCGCAGGGCACCCCCTGTGTCCCCGCCCTTAACACTCTGTGGGGCCCCTGATGACTGGCCAAACTCCCCCCTGGCCCCATGGCAGTCCCTGGGGTCCCCGTCTTAACACCTGTGTGCCCTGATGACTGGGCCCCACCCTCCCCCGGGGGCCCCCTGGCAGCCCCTGTGCCCCCGTCTTAAACTCTGTGTGTCCGGATAAACTGGGCCCAAACCCTCCCCCCGGGCCCGCATGGAGCCCCCGGGTGCCCCCGTCTTAAACTCTGTGTGCCCTGATAAATGGGCCATCCCCGCCAGGGCCCGCAGGGCAGCCCTGTGTCCCGTTTAAAACACCCCCTTTTGTGCCCCGGAGGGGACTGGGCCATCTCCCCCCCCGGGCCCCGCAGGGCAGTCCCGGGTGTCCCCGTTTTTAAAAACTTTTGGTGCCCAAAAATGACTGGGCCCAAATCTCCGCCCCGGGCCCCGGGCATGGAAGCCCCGTTTCCCCGTCTTAACACTTGTGTTTTCCTGATGACCGGCCATCTCCCCCCTTCCCCCGCATGGACCCCCTGTGTCCCGTCTTAACACTCTGGGGGCCCCTGAGGATTTCGGCCATCCCCCCCCCGGGCCCGCGGCACCCCCTGTGTCCCGTTTAACACTCTGTTGTCCTGATAAACTGCCATCTCCGCCCGGGCCCCGAAAGGGCACCCCCGGGTGTCCCCGTCTTAACACTCTGTGTTCCTGATGACTCGGCCACCCTCCCCCCGGGCCCCAGGGCACCCCCTTTTCCCCCGGGGTCTTAACACTCTGGGGGTGCCCTGAAAACGGGCACTCCCCCCGGGCCCCGCTTTGGCAGCCCTGTGCCCCCGTTTTAAAACACTGTGTGTCCTGATGAACTGGGCCCATCTCCGCCAGGGCCGGTGTGGGGCGGAAACCCCCCCTTACTGCTTGGCCATGGGGCCCTTGGGGCCCGGTCTTCAAAGTTTTTTCTGGTGAAAACCAGACGTGTAGTCCCTTTGCTCGCACCCGGGCGCGGGACCCCCGGGTGGGTTACACCTACATTTGGGGTTTCTCTGGTCCAGCGTGGGGGTGAATGCCCCCTGTGCGTTGTGGCAGTGGCGGGCTGACGGGGATTACATGGGGGACACATTTTGGCTTCTGTATAAAGTGTCGGGCCCTTCATCCGTGTCGATCTTGAACCTAAAATTGTACTAAAACCGCTTAAAGGGGGGGTACGCCTTGCAATCCTGGGAGATAAAATTTTCCCCCCAGTGTGTAGTGCGGTGTTTTTTTTCGGGGAAATTTGACAACACTTTCATAAAGTATTCTTTAAAGTGGATGACATTTAAAACGTGTGGCCCCCAACGGGTTTCGGGAAAAAACAATTAAATTTTGGTTTAAGGGGCCAGTCAGGGCAAAAAAAATCGCACAAATCAAGTCTCTGGGGGGGAAATTCAAACCCTCCCGACCCCCCAGTCGGAGCCCCCCCGACGCAAAACCACTCCACCACTGGGGTTTTGGTCGAAACATTTTTCCTTTATCAGACCCTTGTGTGCAGAATTTTCCGAAATAATAGCCCTCTCTCCTCCTCCTCTCTCTCCTCGGGTGAACACGAGCTCATTCTGGGGGTAGGCCCCGGCCTGTTTTTTTTTGGCTTTTTAAATTTGGAAAAATTTCTTTTTTTTGGGGCGGGGACCCCTTTTAATTGTTTATTTTGGTGTTTTAAAAATTTCTGGTGTTGCTTAAATTTATCCCGGTGTCAAATTTTTTTTTCCCCGAGAGCCCCTGGGGCCAATTTTTATTGGACATGGAAAATTTTCATGGGGAAAAAGCTTAGTGAACTCCATTTTTGGGGGCCCCCCCCTTATTTAACGGGGCGAAGTTGTGCTGGCCACCATGAGTGGAACACTGTTTTTTTTTTCCCCCTTGCTGTTTTGTTTTTCTCTTGCAGTGAATCCCAACCATCCTGGGGTTGAAATGTGCAATGTTCGAAACATTACATTTTGAGTACTACAAAAAATTGATGCACTTCAACGGATTTCTTGCACTTGCGACTTCAAGTTTTTTTCTTCTCAAAATTTCCCCGATTCACAACAAAACCCGGAGGTGCATTTCAAACTCCATGTCCGGTCTATTTTTGAAAAAAATGAGGGTATTGTGATGGGGGTCTTTTTTGGACATGCTTTTACTGGGGCTGTACCCCCCCTTAACATTGAAATCTTTTCCCGGGACCCTCAGCTGGGGGGCTGCACAGGAGTTGTTATCTGTTTCACATAATACAAGTCATCAAGAAGGGAATGAACAGGAAACATTCCCCCAAAGCCATACATTAACATGATTTACAATAAATGCCAAGCTGTCAGGGAAATGTTTTTCGGGGTTTTCTGACGGGTCCTTTTGGGTTTTGGGACGTTTGAAAACAATCCAGGCCCCCTGAGCAGATGCCAGCAAGCCGTACGCTCTCTCGAAAGCAAAATAGACATACCGTCTCAGGTTTTTAGAAAGTAAGTGAACCAGTTGATAGAAATTTAAACAGTGAACAAAAAAAGCTAAGTGAACAGGACAATCTAGACGTCGGCCTTGAAGCCCAAAATTTTCCTCAAAAAGGGGGAGCTAAAACACGGATCGAAAATACAAAAACCGCGCGGAGGATTTTTTAAAAATGTTTTACGACAGCAGAGCCCCAAAATTTTTAAAAACAAAATAGACTTTTGGGGAAAATCTTTAAAGTCCCTGTTAATGGGTTTTCCCGAAATTCAGTGAACAAACGATTTTGTCCCGATGCGGGTTTTATGTTTTTTTTTTCAAATTTCCCCGTAGAGACTGGCACAAAAGTGTGGGCATCGACCCACCCAAAAAAGGGGTTGGTTTTTGAAAAGAACCGGGGAGTGGCAAAAATTGGCCAATTTTTGATCAAATTTTTATGTTTTAAAAGACGCTATTTCCCGGTGCTACGTATACAAAAACAAAAAAAGAAAAATGCAAAAGGAAGGGCTTTGTGTTCGGCGGGCCTGAAAAATACAACAGCGGGGAAAAAATTTCCCGTTACAGGCAACAGGGTTTGCATGCCTTCTTTTTCCCCCGGGCTTGGTCGTGTCCCCGGGGCCCTTGGGAAAAAGGGGTACTTTTCCCCTCCGATGTCCGTCCCCCCATCTTCCCCCCTGCCCCTCCAAAACCCACGTCCCGCCCTGCTCAAACCCCGTCCCTATATGAAAGTGCCCTCGGGTGTTTCTTCCAGAACACTGTTTTCCCGTGATATCCGGCCCCGGCTTTGGGGGTAAACTTTCACCTCGGAAGGGCAGTCCCCTTCCCCCCCCCCGTTTTCCTTTACCGAAGGCCGCAGTTCGCAGGGGGAGCGTTTGTTCTGGAGATGCATTGGGAGCAGCTGGGCCTTTCTGAAACCCGGCACCGCTTCCCGGGCCGGGGCGGGGGCTGGCGCACCAGCAGTCGGGGGGTGGCCCTTCAGGGGCGCAGACGACTCGGGCCCCGGGCAGTTTTGGGGCCTGGGGCCGGGTTTTTGGTGTCGGAGGGTCCAGGCGCTCCCGCGCCCGCGGGAAAATGGGCGAAAAACTGTGCCCTTTTGCAGCCAGGTCGCTTCCCTTTTGTGTGGGAAATTCACTGCCCGCCTCTTCACATTTTCCCCCCGGGGTCCCGGGGGGTGATCAACCACGTAAAGTGTCATTGGGGCCCCCCCCCCCCCCACCGAAAAGAAAATGGGTTAAGGCGGCACTTCCTCTGGCAGTGGGCGCTGTGACAAAAAAATACCGGGAAAAATACCAGCGTTTTCGACCCTCCTTTCAGCCCAAAAAAACGGATTTAAAAATTTGAAACCCCGTTGCTTTCCCCGCTGACGACAAAAAACCGTACTCAGAGGCGTCCCGTCCAAGCTTTACGCCGTCTGGGGCCAGAGCGTTGAAGATAGGGGTTAGGTCAAGGCTTTCACTTTGGTTAGCAGGAATGAAGGGGGTGATTCTATAGTTTTTAAAGTCAAAACCCAAAATTTTTTCTTTTTTGACATTCAATTTTTGAAGGATTAAAAGGACCACCGAGGAAAAGTGATCCCCCAAATTTTTTAAATGAATTGGTTTTTTCTTTTTTTTTTGAAACCCCCTTTCTAAATCAATTTTCCCCAGTCAAATGTTTTTATGTCATAAAGGTTTTTTGATTTGGGGGGCGTTAAGTCAAAGGGTAACAAATTCCCCGGGGTTTATCAGGGGGGGAGGGTTTTTTTTGGTTTTTAAAAAATTTATGTCTTTTTGTTGAAAAGAATAGAGAATGGATTTAAAAATTTTTCTCCTTGAAGCTTTATTAAAAAAAATTTCCTTTGCCACAGAAACTTATTGGGTTGTTGGTAGGCGGTTTTTTGCCACCTGAAAACCCTCCTTTCAAGAAGAGACGGGCCCTTTACAAAGGGGTTTCGTTATTTGAGGACTGCCGTTTTAAAATCATGAGAGAGGGATAGTGATTTTCCTTTCATTTTTCGTGGTGATTTAAAAGCAAGAACTGGCTCCCTACAAAGCCGAAATTTTGGGGATCCAAAATCAGGGAAACTGGCAGGGTCTTTACGATTCCCGCAGACGATTAAACCAGAAGTTTTTTGAGAGAAATTTCACGGTTCTCGTGATTTGTCCTTTAAAGCTTTGGGGTCTTTACTTAAAAGGGCTGTGAAAAATTTGGGCTGTGTTTTTAATTTTTAAAATTTTTTTATTTTTTTTAAAAATTTAATTTTTTATTTTAATTATTGTTTTTCCCCCGGGCCATTTTCCGGTTTAAAATTCCCCCAAAGAAAAAACCCAAAGTTTTTTGGTTTAAATTTTATTTTATTGTTTCCCACCTGTTCCCAATTTTTGCCAGGAAGGGTTTTTAATGGGAAAAACCCCTGAAAGAATAAAAACATTAAAATTTTTAAAAACAAATTAAATTGGCCGATTTTGAACCCAGTTTCCCCCTTTTTTAATTTTTACCCAACAAATTGGCCCCCCTAATAACTTTTTTGGGTGCGGGAAAAATTATTTTTAAATTATTGCAAAGGGGCCCCCTTGGAAATTAAAGCAAATTTAAATTGGGGAGCTCTTTTCTGAAAAACGAAGGAAAATACCCTTTTGGTTTTAAAAGGCGAAAAACTGGGAAGTATCTTTTTCCAAAACTGTTCCAAAAATTGCGGAAATTTTTTGGCCTTTATTCGGCTGTCCCTTTGGGAAAGGGGCTCCGGAAATGTTTTAAAAAAATGGATTGATTTTTTTAAGGTGTATAACCGAAAGAAGTTACAAAAAATTTCTAGAGGGGTTTTGGGGAACTTGGGAATTTGTATTTTTTATTTAATTCAAAATGTTCCAATTTCCCACGGTAAATTTCCCCTATTGGGGCCTGTGGTTCCCAAAAAGGAGGCTTTTGAAATTTTCAAAAAAAGTTGGTTTAAAAATTTTAAAAATTTTACTCTTTTAAAAAATTTTTTTACTTAACTTTTTTGCCAGAGGTTTGGTCTTTTGGAACTTTTATTTTTTAAATTTAACAAAAAAAACCCAATTCTGTTCCAGATAATTTCAGAGGAATTTCTTTGCTTGACATTAGTAGCAAGCTGTACAGTCAGCTCTTTTGGGCTGTTCCTTGTGATACAGGCTAGCCATAAATCCTGCAACCTTCACATATCTATCAAGTGGTTTGTCTGGGATATCTATGAAAATAAATCGCCTTCCAGTGTAGAATCGCGTCAATTTTCCGTCTCTGTTCCTCATTTTCTCCAGAAACAAGGGAGAGCGTAAGACAGCTCCCAGCCTGAAAAGAGCTGACTCGATGTCCGCCCCGTCGCAAGAGAGGGATATTAGAAATCCACACCTTTGTAGCAGAATGTTCAGTGTCGTCCTGTCCTCTGAGTACGAAAGGATTTTTGTCATACAAACGAAGCACAACAGCACCAAGTGACAAACCCTCAATTAGCAACTTGCTGTGTGCAGCCCTCGTCGATGGGTAAAGTCTCCACAGTCCCCAAATTTCTTGAGCACCCACCATACTTCTCTATCACAAATGTCGAGCACTTGAAAAGATCGCTCGTGTTCATTTTCAAAAGAGAGTGGTAAGTCTCTCTTCAACAAGAACACGGGTTCAACGTGAGAGTCCGCCATTTTGAAAATACAAGATTCTATGTTGAAAAAGAAAATAAATAAAAATACCACAAATATAGCGAAAATCAGTCCAGCCAAGACACACAGAAATTCAACAAACCTTTATCACCTAAAACTATCACACAGAAAAACATCCAATAGAAGCAATCGCAGAAAAAAGCTGAACGGTAGCACACGAAGAAAAAGCGGCTGTCGACTTCGAAGCCTCGCTCTCGAATCACTCGTATCACTCTAATTAGCAGTCAAACAGTCAAATTGGGCCAAAATGACCACTTGTCAATGACACTGACCACTGGTCAACCACATCGTAAATTGTTAACATGAACTCGTACACTAAATAACAGTCAATAGTATAAATACCCAATATGATATGACATTGGGTCATGCCCACTGGTCAGTGACGCTGACCATGGTCAGCAACGTCCAATTATGTTCACATGAAGTCGTTCTACACTAATTAGCAGCCAAACTGTGAAATGAGGCCAAAATGACCATCGGTCAAGGCACTGACCACTGGTCAGTAACGTCATAAATTGTTCGCATGAACTCGTTCTTCACTAACTGGCAGTCAAACAGTGAAATTAGGCAAAAATTACCACTGGTCAAGGACACTGACCAGTGGTCAGCAACGTCATAAATTGTTCACCTGAACTCGTTCTACACTCACTAGCTGTCAAACAGTGAATTTGGGCCAAAATGACCACTGGTCAATGATATTGACCACTGGTCAGAAACGTCATTAATTGTTCACATAAACTCGTTCTACACTAATAGGCCAAATGACCATCGATCAGTGACCCTGGATAGTAATAATACTAAGAAAGAGACATAATTTCACACAGGGATCATTTCACAAGATAGTCGCAACGCGAAGCTACTAACTTCTGAAACGTTACTATTACTAGTAACGTTTCAGAAGATAGTCGCCTGACAGATGTACAGTCACAGCTACTTCGAAAATAAATGGGACAGCCAATTAGTGTTGTCTCATCGCCCCATTGTCCTTTCTCCATTCTATCCAAATACTCATCCAAGATTCGTTATGGACACGTTGCCTTAAATCTATTAAACCATCAGGGCCATTAACAACAGGGTTTTCTCTTAGAAACTTAACAATTGCCTTTCTCACATCATCTGCTGAATTACTGCTTATTAGTAAGAATTTGTAGTTGTTGCGCGATTGCGTAAAACTGGCAATTGCCTCCTTTGGAGTTTCTAATATCTGAACTCCATAAGTGTTCGCAAGTGACTGTAATCCAGGATAATCAATGTCGGAGCGACTCTGTTCTTGGATCAGTTGTGAGAATACTTTCTCAAAGATGATTGATGGCGTTCTTTTCGCTTTTTCTGCAACAGCTGTTGTTGATGTAATGTCCTCCACATTCACCAACATTTCCTTTCCTTCACATCTGACTAAATACCGATCACCATTTGTTTTAATGATTTTTGCTTTCTTACAGAAAGGTGCCTTAAGAGACTTTCCACGTTTTTAATCTGCTATCCTTTTTTCTGGGTTTTATTAAAACATATTCTCCAACAAAGTACTTGCTGCAGGGGTATTTCTTTGCGTGCAATTCGATGCTTTTTTCTGCCGATGACTTAGAATTTTCACTAGCACTGGATCTTTTTTCTGGCTGAAAATGACACTCTCTTGGTGTCATCTTTATTGAGGTATGAAATTGCAGTGTTATATCATTCTGAAACTGAACTATGTCATCGTCAAAATTTGTTTCTGTGTTTTCTTCAAGCAAAGACAATAACTGGAAGTGGATCTTTGATTTCCAAGACTGGTGCGAACGTTCCACTTTACCCTGACTTTGCGGATGTCCAGCAAGTTCTTATAATCTTGATTCCTTTGTTGTTACATTGTGTTTGAAAACAGCCCTTGAACTCGCCGCCATTGTCACACTGAATGATATTTGGATAACCCCATTCATCATAAATTTTAAAGACTATATCAGCAACGGGATTCGGCACTTTTATTTTTTGAAGTTCTCAACCAAAGGTATCGACTAAAAACGTCGGTAATGGATATCACATAGCGATTGCCCGAGGTGATCGTGTTTAGATCTACTAAGTCGATTTGGTGCCTTTGTAATATTGATGCTGCAGAGATTGTTTCATTTTGCGTTTGTTTCTAAACGTTGGTCTAGTGTGCTGCGAATCTCCATGGAGTTGAGCGTTTGTTGAATTATGCGTTCTCCGATTCCGTAATATCGATTTTCCTGCGATAGTATAATTTCCTGGCTCCTTCTCCATGAAACGAAATGAAATGTGTATTGAATAGCTCTTGAAATTTCCTCCTCAGAAAGAAATATCCGATTTACTTGGTCAACAGCTCGTAACTGATTTCTTTGTAGAAAGGGAACGTCAACATTTGCCACTCTCAGTCCGTATTTGGAGATATGATTATACGTACGTTTTTGTCCGGTTGTTTTTTTCCGTCACTGGAATTGGTGATGTTCGCTGCATGACTTCAAGTAGCTGGTGTAAGAATTCTGTAGTATATTCTGGCGCCCGCTTCCTTTTCTGCCTCACCTTTACCCTTTTCTGGTGCACAGTCACAACCACCAGGTATCAGCAGCACAATGATGCACCGGCCAAGATCAACATTTTGACCATCATTGTATCAAAGAAGAAGGATATGACCTAATAATTCGGGGAAATAACTCTGTCTGAAAACAATTTTTACAAGGTAGTATAATCAGAGACTGCAGAAGACTGTAGATAAAGAGATGCGACTCTCCTTCCTTTTCACGACGCGCTGTGCGATAGTGACCGCAACTCTGTCGACCCGTTCACGACGAGCCGTGCCCTGGTGACGGCAGCACTGCTGTACTTCCCGGACATGCCGTGCCTCCGTGACGACACAACTATAAAAAAAATTCCCATGTTCTCTCTACCGTCTAGGTAATGCAGCTGCCATAAATATTTAGAACAGGGTCCTGGCCACTGGAAGGGTAAGTTTACATGCACCAGGGATGACCTTTGTGAGCCCAGAGTAGTCCGAGTACAGAGACCTGTCTGGCACTGGAAGGCACGTGTGGAATTTCCTGCCTCACCAATATATCGGGCAGAAGGAAAATGACATGTGGTTTTAGAACTGGTTCAGTAAAGTAGTTCAGAAAATGAGTGGGGTAAAGGTGTACAGGTTTATCGAAAAGAATCTGAGCTTGATCTATTTGTCTTTTTATTATAGTTCTATACATCTTATCACCTGAAGCCAAACCAGTGAAAAGTGTGTACTGTGTGCAATGATTTAATTTCCTATAAAAAAAAATTAAAAAAAAAAAATTCACTTGCATTACACATATTGAATACCGCAGGCTTTTCTGCATCTGTTCAAGTAAGAGCGAAGGTGTTATGCCCCTTTCTTCCTCATCTGCTGTTTGTCATACTAACCAAAAAAACGTAAACAAGATTGTGTTCTCCTATGTTTTACTTATGTTGTTTCTGTAACAGTAGCGTTGCTATTTTACCCAAAATATATTTTTAATTCTATGCTCGTTACAAAGTTCGCGCTTTGCCTTTCCGTTGATATATAACAATTGCTTGTTAGGTTTATATTAGGAGACAGACATCGCTCGCACGCACATATACTCACGCACACAAATTACATGCATGCGTACTTCGCTCGTACATACTCGCACACACGGGTGCGTCCAATAAGCGCGCGTTTGGTAATTTGACTACATACGCGCATATACCATAAGCGGGGCGTTGTCAGTGTACGATAGGCGTGCATATTTTCGTCCAAGGTATTTAAAATGAACTGTCTGTTAAGTGCACATTTCCTTCAGTTAGAAATGTTATTCCAAAATCTTTCTCCACACCATTCGGCAATACTTACACGGACTGTACTGTTAAACGCTCTTTGCAATTCATTTACAATAAGTAAAAAGTCTGAGCATGGAAATCTCTCTCTCTCTCTCTCTCTCTCTCTCTCTCCTCTCCTCTCTCTCTCTCTCTGTGTCACACACACACACACACACACACACACCCCACACACACACACAACACACACACACACAAAGTTTAAACGCAGAAATTAGCAGTCAAACAGTGAAATGAGGCAAAAATGACCACTGAGCAATGAAACCGACCACTAGTGAGCAACATCAAGATTTGTTCACATGGACTCGTTCTATACTAATTAGCTGTAAAACAGTAAAGTTTTGCCAAAATGACCACTGGATAATGACACTGACCACTGGTCAGCAGCGTCATGAATTGTTCACATGGACTCGCTCTACACTAACTAGCAGTGAAACAGGGTCAAAATGACCACTGGTCAATGACACTGACATCTAGTTCAGCAACGTCATAAATTGTTCACATGAACTCGTTCTACACTGACTAGCTGTCAAACAGTGAATTTGGCACAGTGGGGCAGTCAAGGTAGTAAATATCAGTGAATCGTGCACTTCATAGTGGAAGCATGCCATTTGGTATGTGGGTACCTAGACCCTTTCTGATTGATATTAGAGAGGGAAACACAATGGGCGTGACCTCTGGAGGGCGTGGTCATTCATTTAATTAGGTCAGTGTGTCATGTTCTTTCTTTTTTTGGTTTTCGCACAAAACAATGTATTCTTGCAACAAAACCTGCTTCAGAATAACCCTGAGTATGTATTTGATGAGACATTATGAAGACAAGTCTATATTAAAGCTAACTTGTAAGACTCTAATAAAGTAGGTCATTTAAAAGTAGGTAGAAGTCCTTAAAATCTTATTATTTCCATTTTTTACAGGGTTTTTTTTTGGCTCCACGTAGTTTGCAAAGTTAATACATAACAGTGATTACCTTTATCTTTACATGTTTTGGTTTCAGATTTGACCAATCCAGCCGCTTCTAAGAAGGAAAAGATGGGGTTTCAAGTACTTGATTGTCTCTATACTTATTGCCTAAGTTGACAGACTGTTGAGTTGCCTTTTTATATGGCAAGATTTGACCTATTTAGGACTCATTCGCTATCAATATACTACGTGGTTTGTTTAATATATCATATAACTCTAAAGCACCATATATTCCGATGAACATTAAAGGGAAACAGTCTGTGAATGTCAGTGCCAAGCAAATGACATAAATCAGATTCAGACACACACACATTTTTCTTCTAAAGAAAAAGGTTTGCTTTGGCCTCACGTCACATTCAACTCAGCTCACTTGTCCTGGTAGCAGTCTCCACCACATGCGCAGAGGGCGGTACATTGCAGGGTTTGGGCCCCCACACATTTGCAACGTCCTTTGCAGCCTTGCTGGCATCCACAGTGAAACAGTTCAAGACATGAATCCTGTTTCCTGTGAAGAGTTGTCCACACGGGCTGCCACATTTGCCCCTCTTTTTTCCAACCCCAGTCTGCAGGAGATGGGAGCACAGGTTGTTTTGCTAGACACTGACCCCAGACGTGTCCAGCTTGGTAGATAGCACGGAGAAGATGTTGTCTAAGAGCTGCTGAAGTTGGAGGAATGTTCTCAAGAAGCCTTCCTTGCTGGGCAAACAGTTTCTTCCTAGCCTGGTCAACTTTATGGAGTACACTCGTACGTTCGTACATGAGTACAAACAAACCTCTCGAA
The DNA here is from genome assembly GCA_018398815.1 of Conus ventricosus. Lineage (NCBI taxonomy): Eukaryota > Metazoa > Mollusca > Gastropoda > Neogastropoda > Conidae > Conus > Conus ventricosus. Next base: position 22,794 of record JAFLJL010001473.1, on the reverse strand, counting down.
GGTTTCCAACAAAGCATCTGTCAGTGAACATGATCTGTCCATGATGGCTAGGAAGGAGTCTGTCACTTCAGGAAAGATAGTCCATGTATTCCACTTTGTTGTCTTGCCCTGCTGCTGAAAAAAGACACTGTGTCACATCCGTAAAGGCATGAAATGCTGGAAGGGCCTTCTATTTTCTTGGTCCAAGCTGTCTGGCTATTTGATGAGAAGTATATAGACGAAGTAGGAAGGTATGCCAAAGACAGGGGCTGTTTGGGGATTATCTTGGAAGTTTTCAATATAAGCCAGAACCTT
>JAFLJL010001473.1:0-17500 GCA_018398815.1 Conus ventricosus | reverse complement strand
CAGTTCTGTAAGATTGTTTCTATTTAGACTAATATTGATTTTGTTGCTTGTTGTTATGACCTTAATATCCTCACCATTGTTAAGAACGACGATGGTAACTTTAAGTTTTTCAACGTCTAAGTTTTGCCAGCTAATTAGAATTCCTTTTAAAAGGACGTCACTGACGCCCACAGCCCCATTCCTCGCCTCATCTTTTAAGACAGAAATTTCAAATATCATTGTGAACGCATCATCTAATTTCATTTGCGGAATGAACTGTAATTTTGTAGAAGCATCTTTCAAAACTGATTCTCTTCTGTGGAGGATGTACTGCTTTTTCCCATACGGCGTTATTTCAATTTCTTTCCGACTATTGTCGTCCGGCATAAGACTTACATGTAAAGGGCCAGAGTTGAATGCTTTTCTGAAACTTTTTTGACGGCTAAAATATGTAAATGGCTTATGAATTCAAATTTTTATTTCCCATTCTAAATATGGTTCTAAGTGCCATTTGAGGTCAGGTTTTCGAACTATTTTTATTCATACTGGCCAACATTATTTGCCTCAGATTGCGCAGTTGTTTCTAGTTTAGGAAACTTTTTGTTGTCGCCAACCTCTTTGCGTTTATAATCACCATCTTTAGTGTACTCAAACCCATACAAAGTGCCTATCTCACCGTTCTGTTCAAAGTCCGCAACGTCTGCAAGGTCTTTAATTCTAAAGTTATACACCTCACAGGCGCTAATGTAACTCCTGGTTCTTCTGGCCCACGCGACATTATTTTTAGTAACGTATTATTTTATTTCCAAAACAATGTGCAGGTTATCACATTTCACGACTTTCCCTGTTTTGTCTTTGATTTTTATATTAAATGATCCGACCCTCCCACAAACTAATCTTTTAAACTGTAAAATTAGGGAATTGTATAATTTCATAATCGCAATATGCAGCTTTCCCTGACGGAAGAGCTCTTAAAACAGTTGAGGGCCTTCCGTCATATAAGTTTCATCAGTGCTTAGCTCATCAAATGAACATAGAGTAATGAATGTAATGCAAGATCGAGCGGACTTTCCCCCTCATAAGTAGTTTTGGTTGGTGTAACTCTAAATCTATAATTGTTAGCTGTAAAGCCTAACATTTTAGCTAGCTCTTTATCAAAATAGTAACCTCCTTCTTCTTCAGCTTGAATGTTAACATTGTTTTTAGATTTGCATTGTTAAGTTTGAGAGTAATGTCAAAGTTACTCATTGCTTCTTTTAGGGAGCAAAACCCGTAATAACCATCAGGTATTGTTAACTGGCTAACTTTGGCCCCTGTTTTGTCAACTTTTAGAACCGTATTATTCTCCTTGGCTTCGCTTATATTAAACCATACGACTTTGTAGAATATTTCATGGAGTGCGACCATTTTGGTTCCGCAATCGTTTTCAACAGCATGTTCAAAAAACGAAGGACTGTCTTGGGTTGTTATTGTTACAAACATTTTTTAAACAGAATAAAAATGAGTGCATTCAAATATACTGGCGCAAATATTCTGTTGGCCGCACTACAATCTTAAAAATATAGCAACTGATACTCTTGACATTGCTGTGACCAGACTGCTCTTTTCATAAAAAAGGTGATACTCCATTGAAGAGCTATCTTAACCCCCTATGAAAACGACCACATCAAGAAAGCGTGGTTTAGTCATCCGATGCAGTTTTTATCAGAACCAGTTAAACTTTGCTGTGTTTTTGCGCATCAACTGGGTGTGGAGTGGCGTATGCTGATCATTTAAATCACCATGATCCTTTGGTGAGGTCAGTGTACAGATTTCATTTTTATTACACCTTCAGACGTATTTTGACTGAACTGCAAGCGCCATTACCAATGACAAACCATTTAATCCACTCAGCAACAGAATAGACATGAAGGCTTTGAAAGGATTTGTAACGAATTCAATATTAACATCAAGACAGGCTTTAGACAAAAGGGGATCATAATCATGGCCTAGGCGACCTTTATTTTCGGGGCACGCACAGAAAGATATAACTATGACTGGCATCCTCCTTTCAAATCTTTCTTTTTTGGCACAACTGTTGAGCCCGGGTCCTACAGCAAGAGCATAAAACAGCATGGACAACATTTATCTTAGACACTTCTAAGGGCCTAACTAGGGCGGGAATAGAACGAATAAACGACTCTATTCGTACTTACGTTGGTGTTTGCTAGGGTCGCAAGCACAGGCAAGATCGAGCATAACTGATCCTTCTACTGCTTTGACGCACAAAAACAATACTTAGCAAATTTAGAGGACGCCATTAATTCTACATTGATTTACTTCAGTATTCAAAGGTACCAACATGTTTTACAATATGCAAGATCGAAAGTAGACTTTGCTGTTGGCACTGGTTTTTACATGCTGCCTTCTGACCTCAGACTCCATAAGGTACAATAATAAACTATAATAATGAAATTCTTATAGCAGGCAATGAACAGAAGGTTGGGAAAAACGACATAAATTCTGGCCAGTAATATTACAAACAATAAAAGAACACCCAAGATTAAGTCATCCAATCCCCGAAGTCCAAACCCAAAGTCATTGAAGACTCAGCAAAGCTCGCGGACTCTGTTCGCGATGACCATGAATATGAAAAGACAGCGCTTGTTCTTGGATTAACTGGCCTAGGATTACTCGGTCTTTATTTTACTAAATATTTAACCCAACTATTAAAGAACTAATGCCCATAAGTGCTCGCCATAAAGCCAACTACTTTGCTTGCAGTAGACAAAAGCCAGCTAACAATACCTCCTAATATACCAGGTAAAGAGTCTATAGCTTTACCAGCTAATTTTTTAATAAACTCGCAAGATGATCAAGTTGTTTTTTACCCATGATTTATCAGGTGGAGGCGATGGCGGCGGAGGTACTGAACTTTGGCCACCGCCGCCTGTAATAGCCAACACCAGTGTACTTATTGCAAATCCTAAGGCCGTTATAACGCTTGCTAATGTGACGCCTTGCTCTCTAAACAGTGTTTTTATTCGTTCTGCTAGTGTTGTGTCTTCATATAAAATTTTTTCGATAGTTTCTCTTATTCTATTCACTTGAGTTCGTAATTGGTCTCGGTTAGTAGTCAGCGCTTCTAGTCTTGCCAATCTCTCTTGTTCAAGATCTTTTAGTCTTTGGGTTATTCTTTCTTTAATATCATGCCCTAAGTTGGCGTCATCAGCCTCAACGAGTTTTTCTTTTTCTCTTTTTATATGCTCATCTAGTTCACCTAGTTTTGCTAAATTGTTTGTTAATTCGCCTCTATGGTTCTTAAAGCATGATCAAGGGCCGTTATTTCTCGCATGGGTAGCGGTGAGTCGTGTATAGTTTTAATGCTGTTCTTCTGAAAAACTGGTTTCTGCTTCTATTGCATTTATTATTTCATCTGCCGATTGATTTAATTCTTCAAGTTTCCATGTTTTGTATTTGGTTAGCTGTTGGGAGTTCCTGCAGTGTGTTTGAAGTTTAGAAACTGCCTCCGCCCTTAATTTCGGTCTAACAAGACCAAGGCGATTTTGATCTTTCACACTGAGTCTTTGTATAATTGTACTCTTGGCTAAAAACTTTGATGGGTCTGGTTTAGTTGTAAGCCGAACAAGTTGCCCTGGTCGTTTTTCACAGACAAATGACCATCTTCTAATTCAAAATCATTTGGGTCTATAAATCGGGAGGTTCTTGGCCTAAACTTTGTAAAATGCTTCGACTGTACTTTCTGTTAATTCACGCCGCATTGAGAGCGTTGAGCGATGCTGTGTCAAAGGGATCATTTCACTCATGTCGTCTCCAAGATCAAAAACATCATAATCTTCTGCATCTTCAATGCCTGCCATGGTTTTAATTAATTAATTAATTTTTTATTTTGTTTATAAAAAAAAAATGTCACAAGCACAGGCTCGATTCTTGACCCGCATAGAAGACTGAAAGAACCCTTTGGCGTGAAGGAAATAAGCGGACTATTACTGTTCCAAATAATCCATCTACTATTGATGCAGATCAAATTCTTACTGTCAAATTTCCAGACCTAGGAGCAAATGACGTGATTGTGCCAGGCTCTGCGCGTCTTACTTTCAAAATAGCGCTCGTTTCAACAACAGACCCAAACAGGACAGTTGTACAGAATCTGGGGCGGCAATCGTTAAGAAAATTTCTATAAAACTTGAGGGGCAAGAAATATTTTCTTACACAATGCAGACATATTTTTAACCTATTCTGATCTATGGCTAACCGGGAATGAAAGGGCTGATTTTGCGTTTCAAGGAATAGAAAATGAAGAAGCACTAAAACATAGAATAGGTGCCGCAGATACTAAAGACGGCAAAAAGTATGTGGCTGTAAATTTTGCGTTTGGAAATCGCTTTTCCATTCCCTTAGATTTTGAGTTGTTAAAAGCGCATGCACCATACTTTCAAGGGGCATTAAAAGACAGATTGTCATATGAACTAACTTTTAATGAATACAAACGGGTTATCAAATCATCAGACACCGAAGCAAAGTACAGCATTTCTGACATCTCGTTAGAGTTTGACGTTGTTAGCAACCCTAATTTAGCAAGGCTGATTGAACAACAATATCAGTCAAAATTAGCAATATATTACGAAAGAGTGATTCATCATACAACATATCCTAGAAGCAGGCAGACACTATATGGAATTTTAGTTTTAGCGTCTCAGCAAGATCGCTTAAAGGTATTTTATTGCTGTGTGAAGATGAAGAACCATTCAAAAGAGGAAGTGAAAAGTTTTTTATCCAAAAATAACGAAAGTACAATGCTCGATTGAGGGCAGTCCTAACCAAATCTATGCTAGCGGGCTTAAACCTTATCAGCATTTTGATGAAATAAGAAACTGTTTGGAGGTGGGAGTTAGAAATCCAACAGTTGACCTTGTGGCTAAAGATCTACACCTTCACAGTGTAAGACTTGATGATTATTTAACAACAAAATACGGTTTATGATTGACCTAGGTCAACAGAGGATAATCGGTTACATGGAAGCGGGAGAACTGTGAGAGACGTAATAAACATTCAAATTGATAAAGAAGAAGAAGCCGATAAACCGCTTAATGTACATTTGTTTTTAATATATGATGCGCAGCTGAATATTGAAAATAACAGATTAAAAGATATACAATACTAAATTATTTTTATTTTATAAAAAGCATGTCTGTTCCGTTTATCCAAAAGTACCTACAGCGCCAGAGTCGCCAAGAGAGAGATAGTAGAAACCCCTGACATAAAAACCTTCAGATTAACCAACATTACACAAATGCAACAAAAACTAGAGCAAGACCTTTCAAAATACAGCAAAACCAAACGAAGGTATCTGCTGCCTTTAATGCTGTTACATATGTCAATACTGGAGCATCGACTATAAGCGCCCTATCAGCAGGAACGAGTGTTGGTTCTTAGCAACGGGCATAGGCGCACCCGCAGCTTTACCTCTAGGAGGTTTGTCTTTAGCTCTCGGCCTGTGTTCATTAGCTGTAAGTGCGGCTGGCAAAAAAATTAAAAACTAAACTCAAAAGCACACAGCTATGGTTCAACTAATAACGGCTAAACTTAGTTCGTTTAAACTGACAATAAATAAAGCGCTTGTTGACTCAAACATCACGGATGAAGAATTTAATCGTTTACAGGCCGATTTTGATGACTACAAAAGACAAAAGTTTGATCTTCAAAGAAAGGCGAGGGCAAGTTTTTCTCAACAGCCAGACGCCGAGCAGATAAAAAAGGAATGCTTAAAAAAAGTAAACGAGACATTAAACTCTGTTCTAAACAGCTCACATTAACAACGCCAAAGGGTGTTATACTTTAGTTTATGAGTCCAAGCGCAAAAGACCGTTGATATTGGTTCTGATTAAGTATTTTTTTTTTTAATTTAAATAAATATTTTGAGTTAGAAAAGAAACTCAGCATGGGATAAGATATATGAAGGACCGGACGAATTGTTTGAAGGAATGCTTGAGAGAGAGCGTTTATCAAGAGCACTGAATGATATTGATCTAAAAGTCATTGATCCAACAAACGTACAAGGCAAGCGTTGTTCATGCTATTTCTCAAGTTCCAAGTAAACTAACAATAGACCCGCCAGTTAAAGTAATGTTAGCTGTTTAATCGACTATGTAACAATAAATGAAGAAAATCTAGAAGTCTGGGTCTCAACTAAACAACAGACTATTCTTTCTCATAACGACTTAACACCCGGTTGGGCAGACGAACTGCTTGCACAGTTTGACGCTGCGCTGAAGAAGCCAAAATGAGAGGCTCTGGTTGCAGAGGGCGAAGTCTTAGAGATTAGATTAAAACAGGCTAAGTATGCACCGATTGTAGGCAAGTCTTACATTCCACTGCCTCGAGAGTTGGTAGCGAAAAGAGCAGTTCTAAACATAAAGAATTCAGACAACAAATGTTTTATGTGGTGTGTTCTTGCAAGGCTGCATCACGCCCGCAAAAACGCAGAGAGAGTATCTAACTATCACCCTTACATCAATGATCTTAACTTTAGTGGGTGTCCTTTCCTGTTAGCGTGGATTCCATTGATCGGTTTGAAGAACAAAACAACCCAATAACTGTCAATGTCTACACATGGGATGACGAAACAAATCTACAGCCGATTAAAGTGTCCAAGAACAGTCCAACGATTGGCGAGCCAGACAAAAATCATGTTGACTTACTACTAATGTTTTCACCAGCGGGGCTACCGCATTACACATTGATACGCACAATGAGTAGATTATTGGCCCATACTTCAAAAATTGGGCATAAACAAGAATTCTGTAGAAAATGTTTAACAAGAATGCCATCTGTTCAGCCGCGAGCGAACATAGAAACATTGTAAATGTTCTGTAGACTGTAATACGGAACTAATTACACCTCCACCCGGATCTAAAGTTAGTTTAAGAACTGGAAACGGATGCAAATTCAACCATATGTGTTTACGCAGACTTGAATCACTCATGTTCCTTATGAAGGGCCACGCCACAAAAATTCGAAAAACGGTCTTAATGAGTATCATCAAATTTGTTCATTTGCTTCTCATCGTTGTCAGGTCGGATGGCGTTCATCAAAGCCAGAATTATATAGAGGGCTATGCTGCAAATACTTCTTTGAACGCATTGCAGCAAGTGCGCAATAGACTGTTTAATAATCTAAACTTATCTGAAATCATAATGACACCTGAAGACCAACAACAGTATGACTCAGCCACACATTGTTGGATTTGTGGTTTGAACTCAGTGAAGAAGCAACAATCAAAAGTAAGAGACCATGATCACATTAGTGAAAGTTCAGAAGGAGCGGCGCATAACAAATCTATCTTCAACTAAAGTTTGAACCAAAGACATGGAAGCTGCCTGTATTCTTTCATAACTTGCGAGGTTACGACTTCATCTATAATGAAAGCAGTGGCGATGCCTTCAGGGTGTCATGCATTGCACAGTCATCAGAAAGTACATGTGCTTTAATCTGAATAACATGTCTTTACGACTCTATGCAACACATGATGGGTTCATTAGAGTCATGGCTATGTCCTTAAAGCCTGCCCAATAACGGAAAAATATTTTGACTCAACTCTTGTTAGAAAGGGTGTTTACCCTTATGAATACATGAACAGTTGGGAAAGGTTTGACGAAGATACACTTCCACCTAAAGGGGTTCTTTTCTAGTCTTAGAGGAATGGACATCAGCGACATCCGTTACCAGCATGCTCAAGATGCTTGGCAAAAGTTAATTGTAAAACGATGGGAGACTATCATGACTCCTATTTAATGGCAGATGTATGTTTGTTGGCGGACGTCTTTGAAAATTATAGAAAGACCTGCAAGAAACATTACAGTTTGGATCCTGCGCATTATATTTCTGCACCGGATGAGTTGGGACGCTTTCTTAAAGTTTACTGGAGTACAGATTGATTTATTGTCTGACCTACCAATGATTCAGATGATTGAAAACGGATTGCGTGGAGGAATTAGTATGGCGTCGCATCATTATTGTAAAGCAAACAACAAATACTTGGACGACTATGATCCAAGTAAAAGGTCTAATATCTCATGTATTTAGATGCAAACAATCTGTATGGTTGGGCAATGGCGCAATCACTTCCGTTACGTAACTTTAAATGTACACAGGCGGCGATCCGAATAATGTTCAAAAGCATTTAAAGTGGTTGGCAGTTTAACGCCTGATCAACAGCGTGGTTTCATTCTAGAATTGACTTAGAATATCCTCATGAACTCCATGACCTGCATAATGACTATCCATTAGCAGCAGAAAGTCTAAAGATGGACCAAGAGAGCCGCCTAAACTTGTGCCTAATCTTCGTGGCAAAAAAAATTATGTCTTCATTACAGACTTCTACAATTTTATTTAAGACATGGTTTGAAGTTGACAGCTGTTCATCGTATTATTGCTTTCGATCAAGAACAGTTCATGAAACCATACATCATGAAGAACACTGATCTCAGAACTAAATCCACAGATGCTTCAGAAAAAGACTTTTTCAAGTTGATGAACAACAGCTGTTTTGGAAAGACTATGGAGAACCCGCACAAGCGTAAAGATGTCGTTTGGTTCCAGAGAGAACGAAGCAATTAAGCTGACTTCAAAACCTAATTATCAGGACTTTAGAAGATTTCATGATCAGCTTTTTGGCATAATGATGAAAAAAAAGAAAGTCAAATTGGACAAACCTGTATTTATTGGGTTTACCGTTTTAGAATTATCAAAGCTTTTGATGTTAGAGTTTCTTTATGACTACTTTAAGCCCTCGATCCTGAGTCCAGAGTACTTTTACACAGATACAGATAGTTTTGTTATAGATATTCCTACTGAAGACATCTATAAAGACAGGGAAACCGAAGTAGCTAAAGGGCATGCGGGGTGGTACGACACATCTGATTACCCTAAAGATTCGCTTGCATTCATCCGTTAATAAGAAGGTTTTGGGAAAAGATGAGGATGAATTATCTGGAAAGGTGATCAAGGAGTATGTGGGGTTAAGGAAAAAAATGTACAGTATTTCGAGCCAGGAGAAAATCATTAAGAAAGCAAAAGGATATCCCGCAGTGTTGTGCAGTCAACATATCACATGACAACTACAAAGAAGCATTGTTTGGCAATAAGACTTTCATCATGTCAACGTAAAACTACGATCTAATCTACTGAGATCAACACAACAGTTGTAACAAAGAAGTCGTTAGATAGAACAAACACAAAACGGGGTTTGTTAATCCAGAGTTTTCATATTGCAATTGGGCACTGGAAAAACCGCATAAACAGGGGGGTTTATATTTTTCATCAACTTTTATTATAAGATCGATCATAGCCTCATCCAATTCATTTAAATCTTTTCTCATGTTTGCTTGACGAGTTCGAATTTTTTTTATTATTTCAAGATATTCTTTTCCCCAATTTGGGGGTTTGAGTTGTAGGTGATCGGATGATTTAGCATGCATTGATTAATCCCGAAAATGTTTCCTTAATAGCATTACACGCATGAAATGATTCCCGTATCATTTTCAAGGTCTCTTCCTTTACCATTCTTGTTTCGTTCTGCACTCCTTCTGAGCTTCCATTTTAAACTCAAATATATTTACGTAAATTAATTAAAGCGGAACTGTGTCGGTGGGATTATCTGCAGTTCTTCTTTCACAAAAGATCTTTGAGGAGCTGGTTGTTTTTTTTGTGTCAGTTTCTCGTAAATAATACACGGGCGGATTCATCTTTACAATTCTTTTTATTTCATACGGGTCAACACTCCAAACTGGATCGGTTGCCCTGATGCGATGTGTCCCCTTCTGCTTCCCCCGGTAAATAAAGGTACCTTACTTTCAAACCAAATGGTAATAGTTTGCTGGATGAAGACTCTCCTTCAACAACATTTATTGTTTTTCTTTGATTGCTTGTACTGGTTTAGCCCTTTAAATTCTTCATTATTCATTGCGCGCAAAACTGAGGGCAGTCTTCTAACCCATTCTGTGTTGCGAGAATTGTCAATCAGCTCTCTGTGATATGGTAGGAGAAAAGTCTTTCGGCTAACTGTTTGTTAAAGTTTCGACTAAAGCCTGTGATCTGTGAACTCCCGGAATGCCCTTTAATGGTAACTCTATGTTTTAACAAAAATTGATTCACTTGGCCTTTAAATTTTTTCCATCATCGACTTGAATCATGCGAGGGAAAGTTAAGGGGCCTCGTTGGTATATCAGTTGTATGGCAACTGAACAGCAGAAGCACTCTTTTGTGTTATGGTTCTGCATCTTTGTATCTTGAAGCCATGGTCAATGACTGTGAGTGCGTACTTAAATCTGTTTGTCTAATCGTATCAGAGGTAAATATAGAAGGTCCATTTGATGGGTGTCGTTTGGAGTTGTATTAACAAAGTGTGGTCTCTGTATTCGCTAGGGGCAGGTAAATAAATTTGCCAAATCGCTTGTTTAGATAACATTCTTTTGCTGTTTGTTCACTAACTCCAGCTGCTTGGCTTAGCTTTTAATTGCTGTGATGCCCTTCCAATATCCTTTGGGTGAATAATAAATTTTGTTCATTTTTTATTCAGCTGATATTATGCGCAACAAATAGACAACAGTCATCCCAACGACAATAAACGCGATTTCTTGCATCTTTTGTTTTTCTGATGGTTGATAAAAGTCACTGAATTTTGGTGGGGGCAATGTCTCGATTGGTTTGCCTGTTACAAGATAATATTGTTTTACTGCTTGATCAACATTTTAAATGTGTAAGCTGCATGCCCCTGTTTTTTCAGTGTGTCATTAATAAAATCTAACTGCTCAAGTCTCTGCTTTTCATGGGCGTCTTGTGCAGCTGCTAGTTCCTCCATAGCTTTTTTTATGTCTTTTTCTCTCGCCGTCATCCCGCAGTTTACTAAATGCGAAATTACTCCGCTAAAAGCAAGCGCATTCACCACAGCGCCGCCTATCATTATTGCGAGTGAAGCCATTTTTTTATAAATGTATTTTTTTCTTACATATTTATTTTGTCCGGAATTATTCCTTGCTTGACTAAAATCTTTCGTGGCAACCGAAGCTGCAATGATAGCAATTAGCTTTGCTGAATCCTCAAAGTCTAGTTTTGCCAAGATCTGCTGGTTTTAATTCTTAACAAGCTTTACCAAGCATTGAGTATCCTACACTTAGACCACCAATAACAGCAGAATGGTATACAAGGTTAGCAACAGTTTTTTCGGTGCTCATTTAGAAAATAAAATAATTATAATTATTAAAAAAACATGAACAGTGATGATCTCCTACAGCTAAAAGGGCAGCCTAAACCTTCCTGAACTTATGAATGACCAAGCTGATGACCAAGCTATTATGCCCAAAAAGGAAAGGCTGTATTCTTTGGCAGCATGTGGGAAAACAAAACAGTTCCTCAGAACTGAATTCAGCATAGAACAGATTCAACAGATGTCGCCGCAAGACATTTTAAAGTATCATAACAGGTATGAAGCGCAGCTGGGGTCTAGAATGGTGAAAAGTGTGGGGCAAACGGTTCTAGTTTGTACACTAAACTAGTCAGTAGATTTGCTCCCATTGATTCTGAACAAGATCTTACGTATGATTTAACGCAAGATCCAGTTTTTAACAAAGTCATTAGAGTCCTAGGTGTGATCTATACTACAGATTTGGAACATTGTTTCGCCATTAATCAGGGATTAATAACTTTTAATCATTAGATTTTGTTTCCCTTCAAAATGAGCGAGCTGGAAAATCATCAGAACCAGGAAACATTGAATCAGGTGGAGAAAGTAACCAAGCCAGAAAATCAGCAGAAAACACTGAAACCAGGTGGGGACCAGTGAAAAGGCATCTCATCCTGGGCGTGTTAAAAGCAGGAAAAAATTAGCAGAGTGGAACAGACAAAAAAAATAATGTTGCAGAATATCACTCATTGAAAACATAACGCCGCCAACGCCAGAACAAGTTGATTCAAGCCGGCTATAAAAACACCATGTGATACAAGGGCCCCAAAGTCTTCATGGAATATTGAACTTAAAACTGTTGCCATTTTTGGCGCCATTGCTGCTGTTGGGGGCGGTTATTATGGTTATAAAATATATACACAATGGCAACAGAAACGAAAGCTATCAAAAAAATCTGAGCACTAAATGCAGAAAAAGGACACCAGCACGCCAAAACCGCCAATAACAAAGCATCATTTTGATCATTTATAATGGAATAATATTTTAAATTTTTTATAAAAATAGATCATGGCGTATTATATAAAATGATGAAGTCAATAAATAAAGACATGGAGTCTATAAAAGACATTTCCATAGACCCGAATTGTAATCAATGCGGTTGCTTCGGATGTAAGACCTTCCCTTAAGATCTATGCAGAAAACGCTGAGCAAGACATCCTCAACGATGACGCGTTTTTTTGAGGCGTGTGTGTACTATATTAGACATCTGCTATTTAAGATAAAAACATAGAACGTATTTTTTTGATAATTTTTAAGAACTTGGTTGTACTTAGAGGATGACTTAATCAAGAAACTTATTAAGAACTTGATCAAGAACTTAATTAAAAACTTAATCAAGAACTTATTAAGAACTTGAAGTAACTTAATTAAAAACTTAATTAAGAACCTGGGGTGACTTAAATTAAAAACTTAATTAAGGACTTGGGGTGACTTGGGGGTGGGAGTGTGTGTGGGGGTACACAGAGCTTTATTATTTGTCATGTGTAACACCACTTGGTGCAAGACAGTGCTTGCGTTTTTGTAATGCATTGGCTCTTTTGTTGCATTGGCTCTTTTGTTGCAAGTTCAAAGCAGCCGCCAAGTGCACAAAAAAAGTTTATACCCCTCCTCTTTTTTCATCCAGGCTTGGGACTGGCATTGGCAGAGTTACCTAGTGTTTTTTTTTTTTTTTTTAAAGTAAAATACTGCTTTGGCAGAAAAGTTTGTAACAGGGCGTAGACAGCAAAGCGGCAAAGCAGCAAAAAAAAATCTGATCTCACTGCTGATAACCTTTGACCGCTCTAGGGTGAAGCGGTGGAGCGTTGAAGAAACGGCTTGCCACTGGACCTTTGACCGCTCTAGGGTTAGAGCGATGAAGAAACGGCTTGCCTCTGTGACCTTTGACTGCTCTAGGGTAAAGCGCTAGTTCTCTCTCACTGCTGCGGACTTTGAGAGGAGTGTGTTTGGAGTTGATTGGTTCTTGTACAGGAGTAGTCCAATAATTTCTAATCTCCTCACTGCTTGAAAACATTAAATACAAATCCTTCCTCATAGAGTAAATTCTATGAAAGAAAGACCACTGTAGAAAACCTTTTAGCATATGGATTCAACAAACGAGCAATCTCTCTTAGTTTGCGAGAATATGAAGGGGATAACCCTACATTGCTCTTCAACCACTCATCCCATTTTGAGTATGCGCTCCACTGTCTTTTTCTTGTGAAAAGGCCTTGAAGGTCTGTTCTAAAAGCCAACCATATTGCAAGTTAAAACACATTGTTGTAGCTTCCTGCCTTTGAAGCTGCCTATACCCCTCCTTCAGTTTATCAATAGCAGCAGCAATAGACGTTATTTCCTCTGCCCCAAAAACGAAAACTTCTTTCCTAACTGTCATTCCCACATCAACCTCTTTGTTTTCAAGTATTGGTGGAGCTCTTCTGGCGTCATCTTTTGGTTTTTTTGCTTGCTCTCCATACAAATCAGATAGCTTTCTTTTTGGGTGGTTTAGGAAGGCGGGTAGTTTCTTACTTGATAATGGGCCTGCCGCTCTCAACTCATCCAAAGCACTAACAAATTGTGCATGGTACTCAACATGCTCGTCAAGTATTGTCAGCTTAGAAATCTCCCACTGTCTTTGTTCTGCCATGATCAAAATATTATATAAACAAAACCAACCTGCACAAAACCCGGTAAATATCTTCTCACTACACCACACAGTCACTTCACAGGTCTTGCTGACGTGGCAGCCTTTTTTGGTCGCAGTTTGTAAGCAGGCCTTACAAACACCTTTTTCACTGAAAAAAACACCGCGTCTTTTTTGCCACACGTATTAAAACTGGCTGTATCTTTGTCAACAATATTGTCTTCAACGAGCCAACAACCCTTCAAGATACACAATTCTGTTCTTCAGTAAACCGGTTTAAACGCCCACAGCGCAGTAAAGCACGTCCCTGCTTGCTCGGCAGTCAGTGGAAGAATGTGTAGGTGAACCTAGTCGTGAGCGGCCGCTAATTGGCCAGGCGCTGTCCACAGCGCCGCCACGCGGCAGTGTTTGCTGATGTAATATGGGCGCGATCGAGCAAGCTGGGCAGGAAGGAGTGGGGGGAGGGAGGGAGTGCGGCAGTATTATTTTTTAGCCGGAGGCACACCTGCAATGTAAACAGGGAGCACGCCACTGTAGGCGGGGGGTATGCTACTGTAAACCCGGGGCAAAATTTTTTTAAATAGTGTGTGTGTGTGGGGTGTGTGTGTGTGTGGTGTGCGTGTGCGTGAGTGAGTGAGTGTGCGTGCGTGCGTTCATGCGTTTGCATGTGTGTGTGTGTGTGTGTTGTGTGTGAGTGTGTGTGTGTTGTGTGTGGTGTGCGCAACGTATTTTGTAAAACGCAGAACACGTATGTCTATGGCTCCGTGTCTAAATGAAAATATCACAAAGAATCCTTCGCCACACGGTCAGGTTACGCCAGCCCTACCTTATGGCGCCATAATACAGGCCATAGGATTTCCCTCCAGGGTACTGCCTGCCACAAACCCCAAGCCCTCTAATTAGGGGTGTTCGCACAGTGTCTCAGCCAAGTTTAGTTTGGTGACTGTCTCCGCAAAAATGATAGTATTGAAAATGACTGTATGCGCGAAAATGATTAGAAAAACATAGTTTGAAGTCTTACTTGTCAGAGAACAGGAAAACACCGATTCTAGGTCGCCCTAGCCCGAACCTAGGTGAGGGCTAGGGTGAGTTAGAATCGGTGTTTTCCTGTTCTCTCCTTAAACAAACGTACAGTTTTCATAAAGCGAAAACTAGCAAACGCACAATGTCACTCTATTTGAGGACACCACTGATAGTCAAAGTTGTGAACTTTGAAGTCTTGTAGCTAAAGTGCTGGTGGAAGAGATAAAGTAAAACTGATGTTTTCAAAATCTGCATTTGTGTGCTAGATATACTGACAACATTAAAAACGCACCGCTTGCCAAAAGACCCAGACAACGTTGGTAGTACAGAATTATTTAATGAAAGTAAGCATATTTGATTACGCATCCATTTTCAATTAAACAAAATGTCTGTTCTTGACAAGAATGGCCGAATTCATCTGAAATTAGCTGGTGACTTCACTAGGGTCCCTGTCAAAAGTACACGACGACGAGCAGTCCGTCCGCGAGCTCTAATACTGAGTGTGTCCGCCGTTTGCCCCGATGCACGCTTGGCAGCGCGCGCCTCCTCATGGAGTAGACAAGGTTGTGCAAGAACGCCTGTGGCAGTCCATCCCACTCCTCATCAGTGCGCGCCTCAAATGACGAGAGTCTGTGGACGTCTTCCACGGGCCACAAGACGCCCCAGCTCATCCCAGACGTGTTCAATGGGAGCCATGTCAGGGGACAGAGATGGCCAGGCAACACGGCAATGTTGTTCGCCTGGAGAAACGCAGCGGTGGCTCTTGCGGTGTGGGGTCGTGCATTATCATGCTGGAAGAACTCGCAGCTCCAGGTGCTGGCCAAACATGGGACGACGTGGTTCTGCAGCACCTGCTGGTACATGTTGGCATTCACATGGTTGTCAAAAAAGTACAGAGGTGTCCGGTAGTCATGACTGAATGCCCCCCAAACCATCACTGCCCCCTCCCCCATCTATTGGCTTCAAACACGCAGCAGTTGGCGTAGCGTTCCCCCGACACGCCTCCAGACTCTCATTCTCCCGTCAGCATGAGATAAGCGAATCGACTTTCGTCAGAGAACAGCACAGCTCTCCACTGACGTCGTGTCCATGGCAGATGCTGGTTGGCCCACTGCAGGCGTTTGCATGACGGTGTCTACGGGTGAGGACTGGGCCAACATGAGGGCGTCTTGCATGAGCCCTGATTCTTGCAATCGACGTCGAACGGTTTGTCCAGACACTGGACCCGTCGACCAACCACCTGGCGACATGTTTCTGCTGCTGTAAGGAATCGATTACGAAGATGAGCTGTCGAATGTATCGATCTTGCGCTGGTGTGGTAACACGAGGTTGGCCCGTTCGGCGCCGATCAGTGGTGGAACCAGTTGCGCCAAACGTTGTGATAGCCTTACAATTGTAGAGTGACATGCAGTTCAGTTGTCTGGCTGTCTCTCTCGATGACTGCCGACCATTAACATTCCAATGGTCGCTCGCGTTCTTGCATAGACAGTCGCGGCATTGTTTTCGGACCACTTCGCCTGGTCGAATGACAACTGATACCGTTTTCCCAGTCGGCGTGACTTCAACCACCATTTGAGACAAAGAAACAGATGTGCTACTTCAGTCTCGGCCCCAGTGGCAAAGAAAGTGGTTTGGGCGAGTGCACGTGGGCGTCACACGAACGTCGGCAAGCGCGGAGAAACCGAGGCAGTGTGAATCTGTGTCCCTTAAAAATTGTGTTTAATATACCAAATCCAAATACACATTTTTTCCAAATGGGAAATCGGCAAATCAAAACGGTGCGTTTTTAATGTTTGTTCAGTATAGTATTTTTTTTTAATCATTGCTCTAAAATCATTGTGAAAAAAAAGTCGTTGCTATCATACTGTTTGTGACGTTTACCGGCGTACTGTTTTGATTACTTACATTTTTCATGATAACATCACGGTTTCGTACAACACGTAGGTTTTGAAAATGTCATTTTTATTAAATTCATCCACTGATGCTGAAGCTAGCACACTTTACAGTTCACAACTTTGACGTTTATGAGTGCCCTCGCCGTCTCCTACCCATATTGTGAAACTACCCAATAAAAACAACCCTCCACCCATTCCTGTCCCACCTCTACGCATCAAACACACACACACACACACACACACACACACACACACACACACACACACACACACACACACACGCACACACCACACACACACACTAACTGACCGACGAAACCAATTTATTGTCAGATTAACTCATGGTTGTACTGACGTGCACACACACACACACACACACACACACACACACACACACACACACACACACACACACACGACGCACGCACGCACGCACGCACGACACACACACACACACACACACACACACACACACACACACATGATCGATTAAATCTTCGAGTGTAGCAAATTTTTGTCCATGTAACTCTTGCCCTGTGCAGGGATCAAGAGAAAAGGCAATCATTAGATCTATCTATCTGTCTGTCTGTCTTCTGTCTATGACTATCATCAATCTATCTGGCTATCGTGTCTACTTGTCCTATCTATCTATCTACTATTCCTTTTTTTTTCTATCTATCTGCTGTATCTCTGTAAATCTTTCTTCAAATCTTCCCTACTCTTTTCTCTCAATTCTTCTAT
>JAFLJL010001472.1:30000-47500 GCA_018398815.1 Conus ventricosus | reverse complement strand
TGCTCTGTCTCTGTCTCTCTCTGCCTCTCCATGCCCTGCCCTCTCTCTCTCTTTGTCTCTGTCCTCTGTCTCTCTCTGCCTCTCCATGCCCCCCCCCTCTCTCTCTCTTTGTCTCTGTCTCGTCTCTCTCTGCCCTCCCATGCCCTCCCCCCTCTCTCTCTCTCTTTGTCTCTGTCTCTGTCTCTCTCTGCCTCTCCATGCCCTCCCCCCTCTCTCTCTCTCTTTGTCTCTGTCTCTGTCTCCTCTGCCTCTCCATCCCCTCCCCCCCTCTCCTCTCTTTGTCTCTGTCTCTGTCCTTCTCTGCCTCTCCATGCCCTCCCCCTCTCTCTCTCTCTCTTTGTCTCTGTCTCTGTCTCTCTCTGCCTCCTCATGCCCTCCCCCCTTTCTCTCTCTCTCTTTGTCTCTGTCTCTGTCTCTCTCTGCCTCTCCATGCCCTCCCCCCTTTTCTCTCTCTCTCTTGGTCTCTGTCTCTGTCTCTCTCTGCCTCTCCTTTGCCCTCCCCCTTTCTCTCTCTCTCTTTGTCTCTGTCTCTGTCTCTCTCTGCCTCTCCATGCCCTCCCCCCTCTCTCTCTCTCCCCTTTGTCTCGTCTCTGTCTTCTCTGCCTCTCCATGCCCTCCCCCCTTTCTCTCTCTCTCTTTGTCTCTGTCTCTGTCTCTCTCTGCCTCTCCATGCCCTCCCCCCTTTCTCTCTCTCTCTTTGTCTCTGTCTCTGTCTCTTCTCTGCCTCCCCTGCCCTCCCCCCTTTCTCTCCTCTCTCTTTGTTCTGATCTCGTCTCTCTCTGCCTCCCATGCCCTCCCCCCTCTCCTCTTCTCTTGTCTCTGTTCTCTTCTGCCTCTCCATGCCTCCCCCTCTCTCTCTCTTTGTCTCTGTCTCTGTCTCTCTCTGCCTCTCCATGCCCACCCCTTTCTCTCTCTCTCTTTGTCTCTGCCCTCTCTCTGCTCTCCATGCCCTCCCCCCCCTCTCTCTCTCTCTTTGTCTCTGTCTCTGTCTCTGTCTCCTCCCCATCCCCTCCCCCTCTCTCTTTCTCTTTGTCTCTGTCTCTGCCCCTCTCCCCTGCCTCTCCATGCCCTCCCCCCTTTCTCTCTCTCTTTGTCTCTGTCTCTGTCTCTCTCTGCCTCTCCATGCCCTCCCTCCTCTCTCTCTCTCTTTGTCTCTGTCTCGGGTCCCCTCTCTCTGCCTCTCCATGCCCTCCCCCTTTCTCTCTCTCTTTGTCTCTGTCTCTGTCTCTCTCTGCCTCTCCATGCCCTCCCCCCCTCTCTCTCTCTTTGTCTCTGTCTCTGTCTCTCTCTGCCTCTCCATCCCCTCCCCCTCTCTCTGTTTGTCTCTGTCTCTGTCCTCTCTCGCCTCTCCATGCCCTCCCCTCTCTCTTTTCCCCTTTTGTCTCTGTCTCTGTCTTTTCTCTGCCTCTCCATGCCCTGCCCCCTCTCTTCTCTCTTTGTCTCTGTCTCTGTCTCTCTCTGCCTCTCCCATGCCCTCCCCCTCTCTCTTTTTTTTGTCTCTGTCTCTCTCTGCCTCCTCCATGCCCTGCCCCCTCTCTCCTCTTTGTCCTGTCTCTGTCTCTCTCTGCCTCTCCATGCCCTCCCCCTCTCTCTCTTTTTGTCCTGTCTCTGTCTCTTTTCTGCCTCTCCTCCCCTGCCCCTTCCTTCTTTGTCTCTGTCTCTGTCTCTCTCTGCCTCTCCATGCCCTCCCCCTCCCCTCTCTCTCTTTGTCTCTGTCTTTTGTCTTCTCTCTGCCTCTCTTGCCCTCCCCCCTCTCTCTCTCTTTTCTCTGTCTCTGTCTCTCTTGCTCTCCATGCCCTCCCTTCTCTCCTCTTCTCTCTCTCTCTTTGGTCTCTGTCTTGTTCTCTTGCCTCTCCTGCCCTCCCCCTCCTCTCTTGGTCTCTGTCTCTTCTGCCTCCAGGGCCTCCCCTTCTCTCTTTTGTCTCTGTCTCGGGTCTCTTCTGCCCCCCCATGCCCCCTCTCTCCTCTCTCTTCTCTCTTTGTCTCTGTCTCTGTCTTCTCTGCCTCTCCATGCACTCCCCCCCTCTCTCTCTCTTTTTTCTGTCTCTGTCTCTCTCTGCCTCTCCATCCCCTCCCCCTCTCCCCTCTTTGTCCTGCTCTCTCTGCCTCTCCTGCCCTCCCTCTCTCTTCTTTGTCTCTGTCCTGTCTCTCCAGGGCCCCCTCTCTCTTCTCTTTGTCTCTGCTCTGTCTCTCTCTGCCTCTCCTTTGCCCCCCCCCCCCTCTCCCCTCTCCTCTCTCCCTGTTCTGCATGTTTTACTATGGGCACAGATGGCTGCTGATTTTTTCACTTTGAACGGCACCCAACACAAGGTTCGATTTGGGGGGGGGGGGGGGGGGGGGGGGGGGGGGGGGGGGGGGAGGGGGGGGAGAAAAAAACGGTATGGGGGAGGAGATGGGGAGGGGGGGAAAGGGGGAGGGGGCACCAACATGTGCCCCCAGTCGAACAGCGCGACGTCAAACCACCACCACCACCACCACCACCACCCACCACCTTTTCCCTTCCTTGTTCTCTCTCAGTCTGTTGTCACCGATTGGTGGTAGGACTCACTCACACACACACACACACACACACACACACACACACACACACACACAACACACACACGCACGCACGCACGCGCAAAAATCAGCAATAATGATAATAATAAAAAATGCGCCTGCGTCAATATCATGTTTCCTTGCCAAGCAAAAGTTTTTCAAACCCTTTTTTCCTTCAAAAGGTAGGAACTACGATTTCAAAGTCAAACCTTTCTGTAGTATGTTTATGAGGGAAACTACAAAATGGGCGCATTTCTGACACACAGACAGTGTGCCTGCTTTGAAATATTGACTTTTCCATGCACTGAGTCTCATTCTATGTAATACCCTTTCAACATGTCAATTGGGGCGAAAATGATCAGGCTTGACTGAGTTTTTGAAATCTGATGCTACTTTTCTTTCAAGAAAACGGAACATTTTGTCGGCTTACAAAAGGTACCGTGGCATTACTGAATGACGGATTTTTGCCACCTATTCTTGCATGTTTATCTGTTATTGAATGCACGGTGAGATGGAATCCCAAAATATAACGCTTTGATCCTTCATAATAAGACGATGTGTGTGTGTGTGTGTGTGTGTGTGTGTGGGTGTGGTGTGTGTGTGTGTGTGTTGGTGTGTGTGCGTGGTGCGTGCGTGCGTGCGTGCGTGTTTGGGGCGTGGTGCGGGCGTGCGTGCGTGCGTGCGTGCGTGCGTTGCGTGCGTGCGCGCGCGCGCGCGTGTGTGTGTGTGTTGTGGTGTGTGTGTGTGTGAGTGCGTGCGTGCGTGCGTGCGTGCGTACGTGCGTGCGTGTGTTTTGTTTTCGAGACCAAAATTACGTTTCCCCTGTTCAGTTCCCTTGTGATAGCATTATCAATACTGTTTCGGAGTCAACAAGGTAGTTTGTCAAGACCCAAGCGTATAGACCAAGAAACCCAACCTTGAAACAACACCATGACAGGGGGGCTGCGACAATACAGACTAAGGATTGTCACGGATGAAGTTCACATTTAAATCTGTTGTTTTACTATGAGTTTGAAAATGTTGCTGCTAAATGAACGATTAAAAATATGGAATAGAAGAAAGACAGCAATCATATAATGTCTCTATGGTGAACAAGTCACATAAACGCTTTCAATTTGTTGTTGGTTTTTTTTTTTGTTCTGTGTGTCTCTTTTCGGCATGTCTTCTAGATGAGCAAGCACTACTAGAAGAATTGCCTTGGAGTGATGTGCCTTTGATTGTTTTACTGTGGGAGTTATTGCCCTTGCATAGCATTAACGGTAGTTTCTTTTCACAAATGCCGGGAAAAGGAAAAGGGAGTGGGGGTGGGGTGGGGGTAGGGGGGATGGAAGAGATGTATTCGTTTAAGGACATGTGATATAGATTGAGGATCTGACGCTATCGTTTTAGTCAGAGCATCATTTTATATGACAATGCTGCGCTCCTGATTCAGTTGGATATGTGACCGACCATACGGCGTGAACTGTGTCCTCTTCAGCAGTTTTCATAGCGGATAAATAGAATACGAATCAGCTGATAGCTCAGTTGGTAGAGCGCCGGACTCGTGATCCTGGGGTTGCGGGTTCGAATTTCGGAACAAGGGGATTTTTTTCCCACGGAGTTAACATTGGCTCTGATTCCATTCCCCAAACAGTTCTTCCAATGAGACTATAAACCGAGGTTCCGTGTGTGAACGCACGCACAACATCTTGCACACACGTCAAATCCCATCACCAACTTTGGGAAGAGAAGGCCAGTTTGGCCGTTGGTATGGATGACACGTTACACATAGCATGCACCTTCCCCGAAGATGGAGTATGGCTGCCTTAATGACGGGATGAAAAACGGTCATACACACAAAACTCCACTGCCTGTCTGTACAGACAGTGTCCGCAGGGGTATCAGCCTGCGTACGCAGAAAGAAAGAAAGAAAGAAAGAAAGCTGACAGGCAATCATCAACCTGATTTGGATTTGGAAAGATGTCGTTCTTTAGCATGATCAAAATGATCAAACTGATTTGAGAAGTGGAAGCATGTCGATTCTACAGCCGCTCAACATGTGGACAGGGCGGCTCGGACACTCTTGCCGGACACTCACATCGAACATCCCTGGGGGAGTCTTGAAGTGACCCCCAAGGCAAGCGAAAGGAAAGTCAAGCAAGAAACACCCAACGTTAGCACCTGAAAGGGTTCACTACAGGACGGCTGTACAGACAGGTCCAGCAGCTGAAGGGGTTCACCACAGGACGGCTGTACAGACAGGTCCAGCAGCTGAAGGGGTTCACCACAGGACGGCTGTACAGACAGGTCCAGCACCTGAAGGGTTCACCACAGGACGGCTGTACAGACAGGTCCAGCACCTGAAGGGGTTCACTACAGGACGGCTGTACAGACAGGTCCAGCACCTGAAGGGGTTCACCACAGGACGGCTGTACAGACAGGTCCAGCAGCTGAAGGGGTTCACCACAGGACGGCTGTACAGACAGGTCCAGCACCTGAAGGGTTCACCAAAGGACGGCTGTACAGAAAGGTCCAGAACAGAGGTCTGTCTGTTGGACTGTTGGTAACGGGCCTGTTCTTCGGGAGGTTACTGAGAACGACGACGACGACGACGACGATGATGATGAAACGATGATGATGATGATGTAACGACGACGACGACGACGATGATGATGATGATACGATGATGATGATGATGTAACGACGACGACGACGACGATGACGACGAATGATGATGATGATGATGATGATGATGATGATGATGATGAATGATGATGATGATGATGAAGATGATGATGATGATGATGATGGTGACGATGATGATGATTGTAGTAGTGTCGTGACAATTAGGAAAAAAAAAAAAAGATCAAATATACAAAGTGCCCCTCCCGCCATCTCTATCTCTCCGTCTGTATATGTATGTATGTATGTATGTATGTATGTATGTATGTATGTATGTATGTATGTATGTATGTATGTATGTATGTATGTGCGTGCGTGCGTGCGTGCGTGCGTGTGTGTGTGTGTGTGTGTGTGTGTGTGTGTGTGCGTGCGCGCGCGCGCGCGTGCGTGCCCGCGCGCGCTCGCGCGTGTGTGCGGTTTGTCTGTGCAGTCTGCAGACTTTGTTGATGATCATACAAATCCACAGCCTTCGGCGAATCTTCAAACCTGTCATGGTGACTGATAAAGATGCTGGGCAGATCAATATAGACTTCCTTCTGTCGTAGAAAGTGGCATCAGTCGCATTTCAATGCAACCTTATGACGAAGCGAAGCCAGTCGGATTCCAAGCGAGCCACTCACCCCCCCGTCCTTCCCCCCCCCCCCTTCCCCCCCCCCCCCCCCCCCCCCCCCCCCCCCCTGCTGGCACTCTTACAGATTGAAAGCACCGTGTTTTCTGTCAGCCGGAATAACTCATTTGGAGAGCATGAGTCTGAAGAATTAAAGGTCCCTGCTTCGCTTCAGGGTTCAGACCCTTTTTTGGTTTGTTTTGAAAGGATCCCATGTGGGTTTAAGGCAGACGGTAGGGTAGGAAGGGGCAAGGCCGAAGAGGGGGGGGGGGGGGGGTGGAGGAGGAAAAAAAAACGGGGACGGGGATAGTAGAAGGGGAACATGAGTGGGGGGGGGGGGGGGAGGCGGACGGAGAGGGAGTGGGAGTATGGGGAATGGCGGGTGGCGAGGGGAAGACGTCTAGTTTGAGATAATCCAGATCACCACAAATTCTTTCGTTCAACGTGAATTAAAAAAAAAAAAAATTAAAACCCGGGTCATAGTGGATGTGGAACATTTGCGGGTGAAATTTCATCGCAAGACACTTATTAAGACACGGTCAGCTCCTTCAGTAAACTCCAGACTTTGATCAGAAAAAAAAAATCGGCCCACACCAGGTCTTTGAGTGGGAACAGTTTCGTGAAGCTGCACCGGGCGGGGGCCAGGTGCTGGCTGTGGGGCGTGTGGCGAGTTGGACGGCGGTTTGGGAGGTGTCCACTTGCGGAAGTCCCCCCCCCCCCCCCCCTAACACAGCTGTGCCCCCGGTCCGACCTGTTCCTCTGTCTCCCTACTCTACCCCTGCTGTCGTCCGCTCTTCTGTATAGCGTCCAGCAGAACCTGTCTGTCTGTCTGTCTCTGTCTGTCTGTCTGTCTCTCTCTCTCTCTCTCTCTCTCTCTCTGATGTTGCACTTTAGGAACAAATACCCACAGGGACAGCTCGGAAGAGAAAGCTCTGTTAAAAAATCCTGTATCCTTGAATGTTGTTGTTGTTGTTGTTGTTGTTAATAATGTTGTTGTTGTTCCTGTTTCTTCTCCTTGTTGTTGTTGTTGTTGTTGTTGTTGTTAATAATGTTGTTGTTGTTCTTGTTTTTCTTCTTCTTCTTCTTCTTCTCCTTGTGTGTGTGTGTGTGTGTGTGTGTGTGTGTGTGTGTGTGTGTGTGTGTGTGTGTGTGTGTGTGTATGTGTGTGCGCGCGCGCATGTGTGTGCGTGTGTGTGTGTGTGTTAGTGTTATTCATCTGTGACAGCATTTCCGATTCAAAACACCCGCAACAGAAAGCAACTGTCAACACGTGAATTCCAATGCCATCAATGGCACGAACTTCTAAGTCCAAGCAGCTACGTAGCTCGACATAATTATTATATATTGATATGTATAATTTAAAGAAACAGAGATGAAACACAAAGATAGCATTGGAAGAATCTAGCTTCGAATTCAGCCACTTCTCGTTTAGATCCATTTCATCTGGGAAAGAAACAAGGTATTCTTTCTATGGAAATGATATTTTTATCAATATTGAAGAAGTTTTCAAACTGGAAAGTGAATTAAAAAAAAATGGCAACAAGAACAACAGATCCAATGCACATCTTACAAAAAAAAAACAACAACCTTGTTTTAGCTGCTAATATCGCATAGTAATCTTGTGTTTTTTAATGGAATAGCGCAGAGAGAGAGAGAGAGAGAGAGAGAGAGAGAGAGAGAGAGAGAGAGAGAGAGAGAGAGAGAGAGAGAGAGAGAGTGAGTGAGAGAGAGAGAGAGAGAGAGAGAGAGAGAGAGAGAGAGAGAGAGAGAGAGGAGGGGGGAACTTGCAAGGGGAAGTAACAAAAAAACCACACACATAACATTTGTACACAAAAAGCATACACATGGACAACCACAGTGCAGAAAAAAAGCTCTTTATTCTAAATGAACAGCTGAAATTATGCCTCCACCATCCCCATCAATGAGAAGACTTACCTTCCTCGTCCTTTCAATTGAAACTACAGAAATATCCCAGCCGTCAATGAACAATTCATAATGATTTCCTGTGTATGGGAAATTCATATAAATCCTGTTAGTTTTCGCAATGTGTTCTTCAATGTTATGTCTGGTTTTCAAATATTTCTTGAAAGTCGGAGACAGACGATACGCCTTTTCAACTCTGGATTTCTATATTGAGAAAAGAACCTTAATTGTTGGAGTAGTTGCAATGTAATCGAATATGAAAGGAAAATAAATGTTGTTTTTAACAAGAGTTGGAGATCGAAAAGGAATCATACTCCCGATTAGGGTCAACCATCCCTCCCCTCCCCACCCCTCCTCCGTATGTTCTTTAATTAAATAAATCAAAAACAAAACAAAACAAAAAAAGAAAAAAATAACAACAACAACAACAAAACCAACGTCGTCTGATTGGTAGAAGAAGCCGTTGTCAGTTTCACTCTCCACCGGCTCTGACGAGGGGGAATAACCCTAACTTACCCAGCCAACACTAACTGGAAATAGGCATTATTGGGATGTTGAACTGGTTTTAAAGTATCTTCAAAAGTTATTTTGATTTTTAATAGCGCCTGATTTTGTGTAGGATTTTGTTCGAATGGAACGAAGTAAGTAAGCAAGTAAGCAAATATTTTTCTATTCAAAATATCAGTCAAATGCGCGCTTGCACACACACACACACACACACACACACACACACACACACACACACACACACACACACACACAGACACACACACACACACACCACACGCATACACCACACACAAAACACACACACACACACACACACACACACACACACACACACACACACACACACACACTACACACATACACCACACACACACACACACACACACACACACACACACACACACACACTACACACATACACCACACACACACACACACACACACACACACACACACACACACACACACACCACACACACACACACACACACACACACACACACACACACACACACACACACACACACACGCAAAATAAACAAATAAACAAAGAGAAGTCTACTATTCATTTTCACCCGGGCTATCAGTTTCCTTCCCGCTGAACACAGAATGGATGTCGTCGAAGCTTCAATTTACATTCATGTTCTGAAGCCTTAAGTGCCACGTGCACAGGGACAAATGACCCAAACCAAGGTCAAGGTCAAGGTCGTCAGAGAGTGGCTAACAGTATGACTTCTCCTTGTCCAGTCGGTGCCAGGGTCGAGACAGTGCTACAGGCTGCACACACACCAACAATTAATGCGTCAAGGCCTTGCTTAATAAGGAGTCGAGTATTTTTAGACTGGCGCCACTGGATTATTGTTTTGAGAATGTTCATTGTGTCTGAAAGTTGATTCTCCTCATTTTCTGTCATATGACCCTCAAGGCACAAGCCAGGTGCTCCCAAGCAGACAGATTGAAATCAAAGGAATGGGATTATTTGGGGGCTCTTGAAGCTGGCGCAAAGATAGGGTCACGGGTGAGTGCAAAGGCCTGAAATGTGGGTCAATGAAGGGGAAGGTCACGTATTTGAAGATTGTTTGTGATTTCATCGGTGAAGATCCCCCCCCCCCCCCCCCACAAAAAAAACAAACAAAAAAAAAAAACAGGGAAAACGATTGGTGGGGAGTTGTTGTTGTTTTGATCAAGTATCAGTTTAACATGAAATGCTGGCTCAACTTGGTGGTAGGCCTTTAAACGCTGACATGGATTATAATTTTGAGTGCACAATCCTAATTGTGACATGCGGCCACAACAAGCAGGTGAAGGTCTAGATGATGTTGTCTGCAGATAGACAACAAGCAGGTGAAGGTCTAGATGATGTTGTCTGCAGATAGACAACAAGCAGGTGAAGGTCTAGATGATGCTGTCTGCAGATAGACTTGCAGCGTTGGTTTTCAGATAGACTTTCAGCTGTTGGTTTTCAGACTTTCAGCGTTGGTTTTCAGATAGTCTTTCATCGTTGGTTTTTCAGATAGACTTTCAGCGTTAGTTTTCAGCTAGACTTTCAGCGTTGGTTTTCAGATAGACTTTCAGCGTTGGTTTTCAGATAGACTTTCAGAGTTGGTTTTCAGATAGTCTTTCAGCGTTGGTTTTCAGACTTTCAGCGTCGGTTTTCAGACTTTCAGCGTCGGTTTTCAGACTTTCAGCGTTGGTTTTCAGACTTTCAGCGTTGGTTTTCAGACTTTCAGCGTCGGTTTTCAGACTTTCAGCGTCGGTTTTCAGACTTTCAGCGTTGGTCTTCAGACTTTTTTCAGACTTTCAGCGTTGGTTTTCAGACTTTCAGAGTTGGTTTTCAGACTTTCAGCGTCGGTTTTCAGACTTTCAGCGTTGGTTTTCAGACTTTCAGCGTTGGTTTTCAGATAGACTTTCAGCGTTGGTTTTCAGATAGACTTTCAGTTGTAAGACTTCCAGCGTTGGTTTTCAGATAGACATTCAGCGTTGGATTTCAGATAGACTTTCAGCGTTAGTTTTCAGATAGACTTCCAGCGTTGGTTTTCAGATAGACTTTCAGCAATGGTTTTCAGACAGACTTTCAGCGTTGCTTTTCAGATAGACTTTCAGCGTTGGTTTTCAGATAGACATTCAGCGTTGGTTTTCAGATAGACATTCAGCGTTGGTTTTCAGATAGACTTTCAGCGTTGGTTTTCAGATAGACTTTCAGCGTTTTTTGGTTTTCAGATAGACTTTCAGCTGTTGGTTTTCAGACAGACTTTCAGAGTTGGTTTTCAGATAGACTTTCAGCTGTTGGTTTTCAGATAGACTTTCGGCTGGTTTTCAGATAGACTTTCGCCGTTGGTTTTCGGATAGACTTTCAGCTGTTGGTTTTCAGATAGACTTTCAGCTGGTTCTCAGATGACTTTCAGCTGTTGGTTTTCAGATAGACTTTCAGCTGGTTCTCAGATAGACTTTCAGCTGTTGGTTTTCAGCTAGACTTTCAGCTGTTGGTTTTCAGATAGACTTTCAGCTGTTGGTTTTCAGATAGACTTTCAGCTGTTGGTTTTCAGATAGACTTTCAGCTGGTTTTCAGCTAGACTTTCAGCTGTTGGTTTTCAGATAGACTTTCAGCTGTTGGTTTAAGAGATAGACTTTCAGCTGTTGGTTTAAGAGATAGACTTTCAGCTGCTGGTTTAAGAGATAGACTTTCAGCTGCTGGTTTAAGAGATAGACTTTCAGCTGTTGGTTTTCAGATAGACTTTCAGCTGTTGGTTTTCAGCTAGACTTTCAGCTGTTGGTTTTGAGATAGACTGTCAGCTGTTGGTTTTGAGATAGACTTTCAGCTGTTGGTTTTCAGCTAGGCTTTCAGCTGGTGGTGTCCACATACGGCGTAAAGGGAGTTACGACCTGGCAACATTCTGCAGACACAGCCATTTAGAAAGTAGACAAAATAGAGATAAGGTACCTAGTGGGGCTTGAGGGAGGGGGAGGACGGGGGGGGGGAGCGGGGGGGGGGGGGGGGGGGGGGGGGCGGGGAGAGAGATCGGAAGGGCTGCTCCTCTTGTTTTCTACGCTGACGGTACTCTCGTCAGGTGGAGGAATAGAAGGAAGGGTGGGACGGCAAGTGAGTGTGTGGGCGGAATACGAGGCCGGGAGGAGGGTGAGTGGAAGGGGGGGTGGGGGGGTGGGGGGGGGCGGGTGGGCGCGAGAGATGGAGACTAGCTCGAATGTCACACAGCAGCAGACGTGTGTGGTGGTGACGGAAACGTTATGCCACAGCGCACGATGCTGCGCAGGTGGGGGATGGGGTGGGGTGGGGGGGGGGGGGGGGAGGGGGCAGTGAGGACAGTCAGATGTGACTGTGTCTGACTCACCTTTGGTCCTGCCCTTGATGGAATCAGCAGCACAGGTTCTCAAGTGGTGGCGCTGAAACAGCTGCTCAGCTGCTTTAATAAGCCAACACACGCACACACGCCGCGCGAGCGCGCGCACACACACACACACACACACACACACACACACACACACACACGCACGCACGCACACACACACGCACGCACGCACACACACACACACACACACACACACACACGCACGCACGCACGCACATACATACATACACACACACACACACACACACACACACACACACACACACACACACACACACACACACACACACGCACGCACGCACGTACACACACATGCACGCACGCACGTACGTACACGCACACACACACACACACACACACACACACACACACACACACACACAGAGAGAGAGAGAGAGAGAGAGAGAGAGAGAGAGAGGGGAGAGAGAGAGAGAGAGAGAGACAGACAGACAGACAGACAGACAGACAGAGACCGCGTGTGTGTGTGCGTGTGTGTGTGCGTGCGTGCGTGCGTGCGCGTGCGCGCGCGCGCGCGCGTGTGTGTGTACTGGTTGATGGGTAGGTTGCGTGTTTTCTGTTATGATTTGATCCCCCCTCCTCTCTCTCTCTCTCAGTGTATGTATGTATGTATGTATGTATGTATGTATGTATGTATGCATGCATGCATGCATGCATGCATGCATGCATGCATGCATGCATGTATGTATGTATGTATGTATGCATGTATGTATGTATATGTATATGTATATGTGTGTGTATGCGCGTGCGTGCGCATGTATGCATTCGCGCAAGCACGTGCGGTAAACGTGTACGTACGCGCTAGCAAGGTTACTCACCTTCCTGCACGCGACAAGTGGGTCTGTCCTCACCCACACTGAGGGCAACTAATGCCTCAACATGCTGCGTGCGTCACGTCGGTACCATCTGCGCCATCTGCCGGCCTGCTGACGGCATCTGTTGGTGTGTCACAGACACAACATGCTGGCCTCAAGGAGTTCTGTGTTTTGAGTCGGAACGCTCTGCTCAACAACCCCATCTCCATGTAGACCATGTGACCCAGAATCGGCTCTCTCGTCATAGACATATGGCTCCAAGAACTTCCTTCTGATCGAACGAACATACGGCCCAGCCTGTCGTTCTTCTGCCTTGGTCTGAGACCACCACTACTGGCTTCACGTCTGTGGTCACGACACGACACACATGACATGTAGGGTAACCATAACATCAAGAGGTGAAATGAACTCCCTTGTTGCTTGAGGGCGTTTCAAGTATGTACGAAACTGATATGAGCGAGGTACTCGCTCTGCCCCCTCCACCCCTCTCCCTCCTATTATTTGCTTTCGTCCGTTCCGCCCCCCCCCCCCCCCCCCCACCCCTCTTCCCATGCTTTAAATCTTAAAAGGGTAACATGAGCGTTAAGTTGTAACATGAGTGTAAGTTGAAGTATGTTGTTGAACTGAAGTGTCTTATTCAGGCCACGGTCTGCTTTCAAGCTGTGCCGACGATTATGATTTCGTTTCATGAACTATGGGTTTTTTTTGTTTGTTTCTTTTTTCTCTCTGTGAGTCATTCCTAGTCGTGTCCGATTGTTGCAGCTGCTGCTGGATGTCCACGCCTAATACTTCCCGCAGGCCCTGGCGGGCCCTGGTAAACATATTTGGCGTTGTCCATCTACGGAGAGGCTGCCAGCGAATTTGAACTTTAAAGGGGGGGGGGGGGGGGGGGGGGGGAACAAAAATAAAGAAAAGAATTTTCGAAACTTCGGTTTTGGGAACAGGTCATTTTCATGACACGCACACACTGCACGAGGTCTATGGCCGTTCTACACACACTGCACGAGGTCTATGGCCGTTCTACACACACTGCACGAGGTCTAGGGCCGTTCTACACACACTGCACGAGGTCTATGGCCGTTCTACACACACTGCACGAGGTCTATGGCCGTTCTACACACACTGCACGAGGTCTATGGCCGTTCTACACACTACACGAGGTCTATGGCCGTTCTACACACTACACGAGGTCTATCGCCGTTCTACACACACTGCACGAGGTCTATGGCCGTTCTACACACAC
This sequence comes from Conus ventricosus, assembly GCA_018398815.1. Lineage (NCBI taxonomy): Eukaryota > Metazoa > Mollusca > Gastropoda > Neogastropoda > Conidae > Conus > Conus ventricosus. The sequence goes on along the minus strand of JAFLJL010001472.1, from coordinate 33,817 downwards.
TGCACGAGGTCTATGGCCGTTCTACACACTACACGAGGTCTATGGCCGTTCTACACACTACACGAGGTCTATGGCCGTTCTACACACCGTAGGAGGTCTATGGCCGTTCTACATACTGCACGAGGTCTATGGCCGTTCTACACACACTGCACGAGGTCTATGGCAGTTCTGCACACACTGCACGAGGTCTATGGCCGTTCTACACACACTGCACGAGGTCTATGGCCGTTCTACACACACTGCACGAGGTCTATGGCCGTTCTACACACTGCAGGGGGTCTATGGCAGTTCTACACACTGCACGAGGTCTATGGCAGTTCTACACACACTGCACGAGGTCTATGGCAGTTCTACACACACTGCACGAGGTCTATGGCAGTTCTACACACACTGCACGAGGTCTATGGCCGTTCTACACACACTGCACGAGGTCTATGGCAGCTCTACACACACTGCACGAGGTCTATGGCTGTTCTGCACACACTGCACGAGGTCTATGCAGTTCTACACACACTGCACGAGGTCTATGGCCGTTCTACACACACTGCACGAGGTCTATGGCCGTTCTATACACACTACACGAGGTCTATGGCAGCTCTACACACACTGCACGAGGTCTATGGCCGTTCTACACACTGCAGGAGGTCTATGGCAGATCTACACACACTGCACGAGGTCTATGGCCGTTCTGCACACTGCAGGAGGTCTATGGCCGTTATACACACACTACACGAGGTCTATGGCAGCTCTACACACACTGCACGAGGTCTATGGCCGTTCTACACACACTACACGAGGTCTATGGCAGCTCTACACACACTGCACGAGGTCTATGGCCGTTCTACACACACTGCACGAGGTCTATGGCAGCTCTACACACACTGCACGAGGTCTATGGCCGTTCTACACACTGCAGGAGGTCTATGCCGTTCTACACACTGCACGAGGTCTATGGCCGTTCTACACGCTGCACGAGGTCTATGGCAGTTCTACACACACTGCACGAGGTCTATGGCAGTTCTACACACACTGCATGAGGTCTATGGCAGTTCTACACGCTGCACGAGGTCTATGGCCGTTCTACACACACTGCACGAGGTCTATGGCAGTTCCACGCTGTTAATCACCAGTGGTCTGACCTTCAAAAAGCAATGAAGCAAGAAAATCAATATTTGGGAAGGAATACAGAAACACAAAATAAACACAAACACACCTCCTCTCCACCAAGGAGGTGACACCAAATAAACACAAACACAGGGACATGCAAAGTCGTAGCAACCCACTTGGGCAATTCGACGACAATATGGTGATGTCACAATGTCAAGCTTCACAGTATGTGGTGAACGTGTACATCCTATGTCAAGCTTCACAGCATGTGGTGAACGTGTACATCCTATATCAAGCTTCATCATACATATTTTCAAATCCATACACATCAAAATGGCAATTTTGAGTTGGTTTTTTTTTTTTTTTTTTTAACAGATTCTCTAATTTGACTTCAGTTAAGATCTGTACAAAATGATACATTTTTTTTTTTGGGTAAGAGGGTTACATATATTAATACAGAATCGACAGAAAAACATTTTGTTTTCCCCAACGCATTTACATTTCAAAATGTGATGTCACCGTCTGCGGTATTCGGCGGAACCACTGACACGCATTCGCGTTCAAGTGCTCTGTTAACAAGTCGAAAAACTTGCTCGTTCCGGGCCTCGTAAGGTCTTCTACATCAGTAGTTGTCTTTCAAGTCAGTTTTTTTTCCGTGCTTAAAACAATCAGTCCAGTGGAAACTGTCCTTCCTCATACACACTTGTCTCTGGTTCCCAAAGGGAGGTCACCACAGGTATGGGAACCCAAGGGATTGCTCGTTAGGGAGGTGACCACAGGTATGGGAACCCAAGGATTGCTCGTTAGGGAGGTGACCACAGGTATGGGAACCCAAGGGATTGCTCGTTAGGGAGGTGACCACAGGTATGGGAACCAAGGGATTGCTCATTAGGGAGGTGACCACAGGTATGGGAACACAAGGGATTGCTCGTTAGGGAAGTGACCACAGGTATGGGAACACAAGGGATTGCTCGTTAGGGAGGTGACCACAGGTATGGGAACACAAGGGATTGCTCGTTAGGGAGGTGACCACAGGTATGGGAACCCAAGGGACTGCTCGTTAGGGAGGTGACCACAGGTATGGGAACACAAGGGATTGCTCGTTAGGGAGGTGACCACAGGTATGGGAACCCAAGGGATTGCTCGTTAGGGAGGTGACCACAGGTATGGGAACCCAAGGGATTGCTCGTTAGGGAGGTGACCACAGGTATGGGAACCCAAGGGATTGCTCGTTAGGGAGGTGACCACAGGTATGGGAACCCAAGGGATTGCTCGTTAGGGAGGTGACCACAAGTATGGGAACCCAAGGGATTGCTCGTTAGGGAGGTGACCACAGGTATGGGAACCCAAGGGATTGCTCGTTAGGGAGGTGACCACAGGTATGGGAACCCAAGGGATTGCTCGTTAGGGAGGTGACCACAGGTATGGGAACCCAAGGGATTGCTCGTTAGGGAGGTGACCACAGGTATGGGAACACAAGGGATTGCTCGTTAGGGAAGTGACCACAGGTATGGGAACCCAAGGGATTGCTCGTTAGGGAGGTGACCACAGGTATGGGAACACAAGGGATTGCTCGTTAGGGAAGTGACCACAGGTATGGGAACCCAAGGGATTGCTCGTTAGGGAGGTGACCACAGGTATGGGAACACAAGGGATTGCTCGTTAGGGAGGTGACCACAGGTATGGGAACCCAAGGGATTGCTCGTTAGGGAGGTGACCACAGGTATGGGAACCCAAGGGATTGCTCGTTAGGGAGGTGACCACAGGTATGGGAACCCAAGGGATTGCTCGTTAGGGAGGTGACCACAGGTATGGGAACCCAAGGGATTGCTCGTTAGGGAGGTGACCACAGGTATGGGAACCCAAGGGATTGCTCGTTAGGGAGGTGACCACAGGTATGGGAACCCAAGGGATTGCTCGTTAGGGAGGTGACCAGAGGTATGGGAACACAAGGGATTGCTCGTTAGGGAAGTGACCACAGGTATGGGAACCCAAGGGATTGCTCGTTAGGGAGGTGACCACAGGTATGGGAACACAAGGGATTGCTCGTTAGGGAAGTGACCACAGGTATGGGAACCCAAGGGATTGCTCGTTAGGGAGGTGACCACAGGTATGGGAACACAAGGGATTGCTCGTTAGGGAGGTGACCACAGGTATGGGAACACAAGGGATTGCTCGTTAGGGAGGTGACCACAGGTATGGGAACCCAAGGGATTGCTCGTTAGGGAGGTGACCACAGGTATGGGAACCCAAGGGATTGCTCGTTAGGGAGGTGACCACAGGTATGGGAACCCAAGGGATTGCTCGTTAGGGAGGTGACCACAGGTATGGGAACCCAAGGGATTGCTCGTTAGGGAGGTGACCACAGGTATGGGAACCCAAGGGATTGCTCGTTCTTTCTTTCTTGTCATTCTCCTGTTACTCTTGCGTGAAGAAGGACCTGAAAGGTCGAAACGCGTTTCTGTTTTGTCTTGTCCCTTGGTTTGTCCTTGTTTGGGGCGGGCTAACCCGGAAAGTGTTCTTAAACTTTGTTCCAAAGACTTGTTGTCAAACTGACATTTTGATTGGACCATCTCCATGGTAGAGCTTTGGGAAGACGTTACCTGAACAGCTCTTTGCTGGGATTCAAGTTTCGAACGCACCGGTTTTTTGTTTTTTTTGCTTTTAAAATTTTTTTTTTACATCATATCACATCAATGACGTCATATAC
>JAFLJL010001472.1:0-15000 GCA_018398815.1 Conus ventricosus | reverse complement strand
TGGTAAAACCTTGCGACCGGGCCTCATCTCCCCAAAAATTTCATCCGTGGTCACCCTGGGACCAGCATTCTTCTCCCTTCAAGAAGTCACCCGCTGGTCAACATGGGGGAACCGGGCACTCATCTCCTTCAAAAAATTTTTCCACCGCTGGTAAACAGGGCGCCCACCCATATCTCCCTTCAAGAAGGCATCCGTGGTAACTGGCCAGAATTCATTTCCCCTTAAAAGTCTTCAGTTGGTCAACATGGGGGACCAGCAGTATTTTCCCTGAAGTCACCCCAGTTGGTCAACAGGTGGCAGCAGTCATCTTCCCTAAAAGTCTTTCGACGGTAAAAAATGGCGACCAGCATTCATCTTCCTGGCAAAAAGGCTATTTCAACAAAATGCCCAGCAATTTTCCCTTCCCTTGCTGACCCTAGGATTTTTAAAACGAGCAAAAAATCTGTTTTTCCCTCGGGCTCCTTTTTTTTTTTTCAGCATCGGGCCCCCCCATCACCCATTTTGTGTAAAAGCAGTTTTTCAGATTGGAGGTCATGGTGTACCCTGTCACCCCCTAACCCTAATACAAGGTTAAAGATAGTCTTTTTACCTATCCATGTCCCCCCCAGGGAAAAAAATCTCCAAAGAAATCCCCCCCAAACCCCCAAACCCCCACCCCCACCCCCCCCCCAGTTTTTGGGTAAACGTTTTGTTTTTAGCGTTTTGATCTGGTTTTTGTACTGCGTCCCCTTTTTTGTTATTTCCCCCCCCAACCTTTTTAAATTTAATTTTTAAACTTTTTGGACCAGGAAGAAAAAAGAAAAACCCACATGTGATAATTTGGGGGTTCTACAAGGGAAAACGCACGTTCCTTGTCAACTAATTTTGTTAATTTGGGTATGCATCTTTCTATTTAAATTTTCTTCATTTTAATTTTCCCTTCATTTCCCAAAATGCACTCAACGAAGTTCCCAAATTTTACAAGGTTATTACTACCCCCCGGGTTTATCATATATGCAAAAAATTTCTGATAAAGTGGGTTACAGCTTTTTTAGGGTTAAAATTTTTGGTTTTTAAAATTACACTTACGTTATTTCCTCTTTCTTTTACAAAGATAGGGTTTTAATGTGTCGGCCCCCTTTAAAAACTAAAAATTTTTAGACAATCAAATTTTTTCATTTGCATCATTTTATTCCCCAAAGGGGCCCCTGAGGGGGAAAAATTTCAAATTGGGTTTAGGGTTCTCAAAAATTTTAAAAAAAAGGGGATCATTGGTGGCGATTTCAATTCTACGCTCCTTTCTGGGTACTGGTTTTTAAATATTTTCTCCCCCTGTTTTTTCGGGAAACTGTTGGGGAAATCATCTTTAGTTTTGCTTAACGAGGGGGAGAACTACGCGACCCCCGGGACTTTATTCATCTTAGAGCATCGGTGTTTGATCTTCCCTTTTTTTCCCCCTGCTTTAGCATTAACAGCAAAAGGGGGATAACCCCGAGGGCCCCCATGGGTTTAGTGCCCATGTGCCAATACTTTTATTTTTAAGAACCGGGTTGGATCTGAAGTTAGTGGTTTTTAAGTGTTATCCCCAAAATTTTAAATTACTTTTAAAGGCAGTTTGGGGAAAAACTTTTTAAAAATTTTCCCTTTCCTGAGAAGACTGGAGTGAAGTTTTTTGTGGGGGATTTTAACATCTTTTTTGAAACTTTGGGAAAGCAGTTCTTGAGGCTGCTGCTTTAGCATTCCCCAAAAAAAGGACCACAAAGGTGTGAAACTTCTTAGGGAATGTCTGGGGGAAATCAGGTTGCGAGGGGCTGTTTAAAGAAAAAACATTGCTTATCTTAATTGGCAAAAAGTTGGGAAAAGTTCCTGTGCAAGAAAATAAAAGTTCCCGTCATAAAATGGTGCAGTACAAAAATTTAAAAGCAAACAGATTTTACGGGCGCAAAAAAGGACAATACTGGTCACAGTTCTGTCTAAATGAAGTATCGGCCCTTTTAAAGCCCTTGAAAAAGGTGTGGGAAAAGGTGAAAAAAATTTGAAATCGGGCTTTAAACCCCAAGATTACCCAATAAAAACAAAAGTAAAAAAATTTTTTACTCCCAAAAAAAAGGGCTGGGGAAATTTTTGCTTCTTGTACGTTAAAACATGTTGTAGGGAAAGCTTGCCTAATGAGCAAAAGTCTTTTAGTTGAAAAAAAAAAATTTACTGTTTAACTATAGAGATCCTGTAAAAACCCAACAATAGTTTATAAAGGTTTTCCAATATCTTTACGGGAAAAAAGGGTTCGGGAAAATGCGGGCCGTTTTTGGGGAAAAAAAAAGGGTTTTTTCGGGGGGGTTTGGGGATGGGATTTCTTACACGATTTTAAAACCCTTTTTCCCAAAAAGAATGGTAGCCCATTTTACATAATTTTTTTTAACAAATTTTGGGGAAATTGTGGGACAATTTCCCGATATAGGGAAGACTTTCTATTGGGGACCCCTATTCAAAGCAGGGAAAAACCCCTCGGTCTGGACGTTAGCTATAAAACCCATTTCAGTCACGTCTATAGGGAAAAAAAGTCATGGAAAAAATAAAAAATTTTTTAAATGGCCTTTACTGTGATAAAAAAGGATGTATTTTCTTCACCCCCAATTTGGGATTTAGAAAAGGGACGAAGTTCAATTGTCACCGGCCCACGACTAACTACTCTTTTTAAAAAAAAAACAGTTTGCTAAACGAAAAAGGGCCCTTGTTTTCCTTCCCTTTGATCTTACTAAAGCTTTCGTTTAGAGGGGGGGAACAGCGTTTATTAAAATAAATTAAAAAAAATTGGGGGTCTTTTGGTTCACGTTTTCAATTATGTAAAAATCATTTTTAAGTGGGGGCCCCCAAAAGGGACCAAAGTTTGTGTAAATTTATCATCCTCAAGACCCTATAAATAGGGGAAATTTTCCAAAAGGGGTTCTAAAATCCCCCCAATTTTTTATTAAAATTTTAATGCTATAGGGACTTATATACATGTTTTTAATCATATACCAAGGTAGCCAATATGCTGATGACATTGCAATAGGGTTTAAATGTTTTTTTAAAAGGGAAAAAAAACACATTTACGTCAAACATTTTTTTCCCAAAAGCCTTTCAGCACAAAGCTGGAAAAAATTAAAAAATTATTGATTTGAATGGCTTTAAATTTTCTTGTTAAAAAAGAACTTTTGGTTTTTTTTTAAACAATTTTTTATAACCCAAGTAACCTCCCTTTTTCTTTCTGGGGGGGACGGGAAATTTTTTTAAATAAACTTGAAGTAAAATTTGTAGGTGCCCTACTTACACCAAAACAAACGGGAAAAAACATATTGCCCAAATTGTTACTAAAGCATTTAAAAAGTTTAAATTTTTCTAAAAATTGTCAGTCTTTTCCCCCATGGGACAGGTTACAAAAGTTTTTTTTCCCATTTAGAAACCAGTCTTGTACGATAAAGTTTGGGACTTACGGCAGGAAGTATTTTTTTTCTGCTTCCCCGATCGATTTAAAAAACCCCAAAAAAATTGACAAAAAAAGCTTTTAAGGGGGCCCTGGGTGTACCTGTGCCACTAAGTCCTCTGAAGCTTATAAAGATAGCACGCCTTTTGCCACTTGATGAAAAAAAAGGAAAAATTAATTTCTGTAAAAATTTGTGAGAGGGATTGCGGTGGACGACCTTAAAAGGTTTTAAATACACGTTTCGCTTTGTTTTTTCGAAAAATGCACAAAAAAAAATTCAAATTTAGAGCGCTTCGTTCATTTTTTTTCAGAGTTTTTAATTCTTTAAAAGATTGACCCAAAAGGAGGAGCGCCTCCCCGTACGGGTTTTCGGGGGTCCCCCCGGGGGCCCCCGGGGAACCCGGAAGAAAACATTTTAACATTTTTTCTTCTGTTTCAAATAAAGCGATTTGGGCCCCCAATTTTGTTTAGCAGCATCGGGCAAATTGACAGGGAAAGAAAATTTTACAAAACTATTTGAAATTTTTCCATTTGAGGGCCCTCAGTTTTTGATGAGGGTTTTGTGGGGATCTGGCTTTGTAATTCCGATTTAAAAAGCTAAAAAAATTCAAAATTATTTGGGGTAAGGGTCTTTCCCAAATTTTTAAAAGCTAAAACTAGTTGTGCCCTGATGGCTTTTAAATTTTTTAATTTCCCTTTGGGCCCCTTTCTCATTTTTTAAACCCTTTTTTTGGTTTTTGATTCACAGTAGTATTAAAAAGTTTGTTATTTGTTTTGAAAAACCCCAAAGGAGGAATTATTATTTGAGATTAAGTACATTTTTCACTGTCTTTCTTTGGGAAAAGGTACAAATGTTGTATTTTCTTGGGTTCCATCGCTTCCTCCTTGTTTTTTAATGATAAAGCAGATAGAGCAGAAAAGGGGGGGAAAGCAAAAAAATATATTTGGTAGTTTTTAAGGTTAAATTGTCCTTTATCATACGGGAAAAATTAGTTTAAATCAAAGGGGGAAATTTTTTTTTGGAGTCAATACATTTTCTCATAAAAACCCTCGTCACAAACTCTGGCCCAAACTTTTTTGTCGATTACCCGACCGGTTTTTAGCCGGGACTTTTAACTTTTATGAAATTTCCCCTACAAACCCAAGTTTTTGCCAAAATTTAAGTGCGTATTTTGGGGGGAAATTTTCAGTTCAACTTTGGATTTTTGATTGTAAAACTAACGCCCCCTTTTTTTGAATGGTGTTTTACCAAGTGTGACACTGGGCTGTTAATGTTTTTGACTTTTTAGATTTCGTTGCCATTTTTGTTTTTTTTGGTTAAAATTAACGGAAACCCCTTTTGGGAAATTTCCTTTAAAGGGGGAACTTTTTTAAAAATATAACCCGTAAGTTAGATTATTCTAGAAAATTTTTATTAATTTTTTTTTAGTTACTTCCTTTCAATTAAATTCTTCCTTTATTTTTGTTCCATGAAACCCCACATGGGTCTCTTTTTTTTTATGATTAATAGTTTTAAAATTGAAAACAATTGTTATTTAGATGTCTGAAATCCCCTATATGTGTGCGAGACGAAAAAACGGGAATTTCCCTTTCCCTTCACACACAACACCAACACCACACAACACACACACACACACACACACATACATGCAAACAACACACACACCACACACACACAAACAAACACACACACAATACACCCTTCCCCACACACACACAACACACTCACCCCCCCCCACACACACACCCCCCCCCCACCCCCACCCCCAAACCCCACTACACCCCCCACACATACACCCCAACACACACACCCCACACAAAACACACGCACACACTACCCCACCACAACACACACACACCAAAAACCACCACCCCCACACACACACGCACACCCCACCACACACACACGATACACGCACACGCACGAAAACCCACGCACGCACGCAGCACACACAACAAAACCCCCACCACAACACCACCACCCACAAAACATACACACACCCCTCCACGCCCCAAAACCGCACGCACGCACGAGGGCAGCTTACAACACACACCCCACACACACACACTCCAAAACCAAAAACCACCCCCACACACACTCACAAAACACAAAACCCTTAAAAAACCTTTTTTTTTTGTTTGCCTTTGTTGTTGTTCAAAGTGGAAATTTTTTGGGGTGCTGGGTTTGTTAGCCACCATCTTTCACTCTCTTTTCCACCCTTCCCCTTTATGCGTGCCCTTTTTGGCCATCCCCACTTTGGGGGGGGGGCATTGGACGTTCAAATCTGCCACAAGCGACCGGGGGGCCCAATGTTGATGCCATGTCCAAAAAGGACAGTGACAAAGGGGGGTTTTTTTGTTATTTCCCAGTGGTCAATTATTTTTTTCCTTTTTAACTCCACCTCTTTTGGTCTGTCTGTCTGTCTGCCCTTTTGGGTCGGGCCCGGCTGCTGTCTCTCCCTTTCCTCCCCCCCCTCCCCCCCTTCCCTCCCGTCCCCAACGCCTCGCTGTCTGTTTTTATAAAAAGTTTACAGCGGCGACATCTCTTCCCCTTTTGTAAAAACCATTTTCCCCTTGGGCTGCTAGTATACTACCTGTCCAAAAACCCCCACAAGGGTTGTTCGTGTTTTTTTGGAGTTGAGGGGAGATGCTGCAATCATAAAGATTCGTTTTTCTTGTTTTTGGGAAAAACCAATGGATGTTTCAGTAGGATGCAATATAATAATTAAACATCCCTTTACCCCTGAAAATTATAATTTCCATGGAACTAGGGGGGAGTGTTTTTGAGGGGTGTTTTCCCTTCTGGGAAAGGGCATTTGAGTTAATTCATTAGTGACTATGGAGGGAAAAAGAGAGAAGAGAGAGGAGGGGAGGGGAAATTGGGGAGAGAGGGAGAGGGAGGGGAGAGACGACCCGACAGACAGAAGACAGACAGACAGTTTTGCGTGATTTTGTGAAGATGATGTTTATGTTTTTGTTTATGATGATGATCTTTATTTTCCCCGGGTAAAAAGAAAAAGCAAAAACATGCTTTTTTTTATCGGGCCCTTGCCCGTTAAGGGCCAAGTATTTTGGGACTAGGACTAAGAAAGAGTGAGAAAAGAGGAGCGGGGAAGGGGGGAGAGAGAGAGAGAGGAAAAGGGGAGAGAAGAGGAGGGAGAGAGAGGAGAGAGGGTTTAGAGGGAAGGGAGGAGGGAAGAGAGAGAGAGGAGAAGAGAGAGAGAGGGAGAAGGGGGAGAGAGGAGGGGAGAGAAGAAGGCGGGGGAGAGCCCAAAAGAGGAGGGAGGAGAGAGGGAAAAGAGGAGGGAGAAGGAGGGGGAAAAGAGAAGAGGGAGAGGAGAAGAGAGAGAGAGGTTGGGGGGAGAAAAGGAACGAAAGAACGAACGAAAAAAGTTTAATGAGGGAAAAAGGAAAAAAGCACATGGGGGCTTGTTTGATCTTGCCCTCAAAATGAAAAAGGAAAAAATTTTTTTAAAACCCCAAAAACCACCCCCCACACCCCAAACCCTTAACCAAACATCCCCCTGTCGAAACAATTTTTCAAACAATTTAATGGGGAATAACAAAGTAATGAAAGTTTTTGATTAAAAATGATAAACCCTTACAATTTCAAAATAACACCATGCGCACTTAAAATACTTATGCATTGTCAAACATTTTCATCTATCGAATAGCATGATCTGAAAAGATAGAAATACGAAAAACATAATAAACAAAAAAATTAAATCCACATGATAGTAAAAAAAATATTTTAAACCAAGAAACTGTTCCCGGGAAAGGGGGCGTACAACACACTTTTTTCCCCCCTCCAGATTTTCGCACGCCAATTTTCCCCCCCCTCTTTTTCCCCTGTTCTTGCAAAAAATTCCATCCCCGCCCCTCGTAAACAAACCCCCCACCTCACCCCTCTACCCCTCCGTTTTACAAAACCAAAACCCCCCTCAAACAGAGGGGAGAGAGAAGAGAGAGAGAGAAAGGGGAGAGAGAGGGGAGAGAGGGGAGAGAGAGGGGGGAGAGGGGGGAGAGAGAGAGAGAGAAAAGAGGGGAGGGGCCGGGAAAAATAAAAGCAAATAAACACTTTCCATAAGGATCAGGAGATGCTGTTAGGGATTGGGGTCATAAGGTTTTTGTTTGATATTTGTTTTTAAAAAGGGCTCGGAGGCTTGGATTTACCCTCGAATGAAGTTATATTGAATTCCTTTAAACAGCCACCCGAGTACAACAAGTTGAATTTTTAAAAAGATCGATTCTCGGAAAAAGGTTTCCCTTTTTTCTTGTAAACATGACCCAACTTTTTCATTTCGAATCTATTTTTCAAAGATTTTTGGGGGACGGTCGGACATTATATTTAAAAAATAAAGAGAGCTTTGTTGTAAAATAGCTTCCCTTTTTTGAGGGGAGTTTCTAAATGTTTTTATTCTGAGGAAAATTTGGGGGGGAGGGCTTCAGGAGGTCAGTTTAATGGCCCTCTATGTAAAATGAATAAAGGTTTTTTAAAAAATTATCCCTGCGGGGAAACCCCCTTTGTTGAGGCATAGTTTATTGATTTAACCGGAAAAAACCCCTTCCCCTTTTTTTTTTTTTTTTTTTTTTTTTTAAATTTTTAAATCTAAAGCAAAAATTCGGCCTCGATTGATCTAAAAAATGGGTTTTATTTTGGTGGTTTAAAATTTTTGGACCCATTTTTACAATAAATTATGATTCACCAAAAAGATTTTACTTTTCCCCCGGATTTAATGGGGAAAAATTTTTGGGTTTTCGCCCCTTAAAAAAGTTAAAATTTCAAAAAAATTTTGGAAATTTTTGTGGAGTAAAAATTTTAATTTTGTTTTTTGGGGGTGGAAATGGTATATGGAATTTCAAATTTCAGATTAACTTTTATATCTTTTAAAAGATTAAAAAATTACCTTAACGTTTTTAAAAGGTGTGGGAAATTTTTTCATTTCCCCAAAAAAAAACACTTTTTTGTTGAAAAAAAGAAAATAGAAATTCCAAATTTATTAACCCCGAAAAAGTTAAATTTCCAAAAGGGCTTTGTTGAGGGAAACGCTTTTTTGCCTACTTAAAAGGAAATGGAAGTATTAGTTTATTTAGAAAAAACCCCAAATGTTTCTGTTGAAAAAGGTTTTTGGAAAAGGAGGGTTTAAAGCGTTGGGAAATTAAGGAAAGGTTTTTTTTAAAAACCAAAGGTTTTTAAAAGTGGGGAGGGCAAAATGGGAAAAAGGGGCTATAATTTTAACACCTGTAATTTTTTTATTTTTAAAAGGGGTTAAAGTAAGGGAAATTTGGTTTTAAAGGGAATTTTTAAGGGTGGTTTTGAAAGGAAGGTTTGGCCCCTTTTTGGGGGGTTTAAATTTTAAAAGTTTTTAAGGAATTAAAGAATTGGTGTTTTTTTTTTAGGCTTCCCAAGGTTTTAAATTAGACAAATAAATGGGTTTTAAATTTGGGGGGAAATTTTTAGAAAAGCAAACCTGATTTAAAAGGGTTTTAATTTTCAAATTTTTTAAATTTTTTTTTGGGGAATAGAAAAAATTTTTCAAGAACGGATGTAAACTTTTTTGGGGGATTTGGGGGTTTTCAAATTTTAAAAAAAGTTTTTTAAAAGCCTTTTAAAAATTTGTTCTTTTTTTTGGGAAAAAAAAAAATTTTAATTTTTTTATTTTACACCTTAAAAAGGGAATTTGAAAGGTTTTTATTTTTTTTAAATTTAAAACCCCCGGAATAATCCAATTTTTTTCTTGAGTTTTTTATTTTTATTGGGGGGTTTTTTGGTTGTTACCTAAAATGTTTTTTTTAAGGAAAAAGAAAAGGGAGGAAGAGAATTTTAACAGAAGAAGCCGGGAAAGGGGTTTTAAAGAGGAAAGGGCTTTTTAAGAAAAGAATTTTAAAATAAAAGGGGGAGTTTAGGTAAAAGGGGGTAGTTTCGGGGGGTTTTTTTTTTAAAGGATCCCCGGGTTTTGTACTAACGCTGTCCCCCCCAGTTTGGAACAGGGGCAATTTTAGGTTTCCGGGGGATTTTTCCAAACCAATTTTTAAATTTTAAAAAAAGGAGAGAAGGGGAGGGGGAAAAGAGGAGGGAGGGGAGGGGAGACGGGCGAAGAGGGAAAAAAAAAGGCGAGGGAATTTTTAAAAAAGAGGAGGGGGGGAAGAAATAAAATGAGAGTTTAAAAAAAGAAAGAAAAGACCTTTTTCCTTTTTTGTTTTTTTGGTCACAGGGTAACCCCGCGGCCCACCCCCGTTAAGGAAAAGGGGCGAATCGCGGGTTTCCGATGACATGGCGATAAATCCTGGGCCCTTGGATAACAGGTGGAACCGGCCTCTCCCTGAAAAAAACTGATGGCATTCCCCGATGGGCTGAACCCCGGGGGACCCAATGCCAAAAAACAATATTACTTTCCCCATTTTCCCTTCTCCTGCGGAATTTTTGGTTTCTACCCTTTTTTGGGGAAAATTTTTTGCACGGAATTGGGGAATGATACAGGTAATTGAGGACCCCCCCAAGACAAGGTTATTCCTCGGAACCCCCCTTTTCCTTCTTTTTCCCTTCCTTTTTTAACAGGTGATAAATCCTGCGGGGCCCCCCCTTATTTGACAGGCTGTTTCTCTTTCGGCCCCTCCCTTTTTATAGAAAAGGCTGATACTCCCCGCCCCCCCCCCCCCAAAACCCTGTTATAGCAGGTGATACTTTTGCGGACTCTCCCCGTATAAAAAGGTGAAAAACTCCTGCGGAACTCCCCTTTAGAAGGCTTTATTTCCCTGCGACACTCCCCGTAAAAGACGGCTGTTTCCCGCGGCCCCAAACCCTGTATTGAAGGTTTTTACTCCCGCGGGCCTCCCCGTATAAAGGCTGAAAACTCCCCGGGGGGCCCCTCCCCGATAGGGCAGGGGATTTCTCCCGCGGGAAAATCCCTGTTAAAAGGTTTATACTCCCGCGGGCCTCCCTGTATGACAGGCTTTATTTCTCCTGCGGCCCCTCCCCCTATAGACGGGCCAAGGGAAATTTAAACCCATCTCACCCCCCAAAAGGGAAAGGTGGGGTTTTGAATCCGTATAAACACGAATTTGGGAACCCCAAAAAAAAAGGGGGAAAATTTTGGGCCCCCGAAAAAAGGGGGTAAAACTGGGGAAAAAAAACCGAAACCCGGCTGCTTTCTGCGGCCCCTTATAACCCGGGGTTTTTTTTTTCCACCTCCTTTTAAAAGGGGTTTTGGGTCCATGCGGGTTTTCGGCCCCGGCGGCATATCCCCCTTTAAAATTAATTGGGCCCTTTCCAACCCACACCCAAAAACACAAACCCCCACCCCAAAAAACCACTCCAAAAAAAAAAAAAAAAAAAAACCAAAAAAACAAAAAAAACAAAAAAAACTCAATTTTACCCCCCCCCCCGGTTTTTTCTCCCTTCCCAAACTTAAAATTTTGGTTCCCCTGTCCGCGTCGTCTCTCCCACCTCCCTCCCTCCCTCCTTCCCTCCCGTCCCCAACGCCTCTGTCTGTCTGTATTATAAGAGTTACAGCGGGACATCTCTTCACCATGTAAGAACCATCTCTCCTTAGCTGCTAGTATACCTACCTGTCCTAAACACCACAATGTTGTTCGTGTTCATTTTGAGTTGAGGTGGAGATGCTGCAATCATAAAGATTCGTTATCTTGATTTTGGAGACCAATGGATGTTTCAGATAGCGATGCAATATAATAATTATCATCCGCTGACACTGAAAATTATAATTCCATGGAACTAGGAGTGAGTGTTGAGGGGTGTTTTCCATTCTGAATGACATCTTGAGTTAATTCATTAGTGACTATGGAGAAAGAGAGAGAGAGAGAGAGAGAGAGAGGAGAGAGAGAGAGAGAGAGAGAGGAGACAGACAGACAGACAGACAGACAGACAGACAGATGATGACGATGATGATGATGATGATGATGATGATGATGATGATGATGATGATGATCTTTATTTCCAAGGGTAACAGATAAGCAAACACATGCTTTTTTTCATCGGGCCCTTGCCCCGTTAAGGGACCAAGTATGACTAGCGACTAAGACTAAGAGAGAGAGAGAGAGAGAGAGAGAGAGAGAGAGAGAGAGAGAGAGAGAGAGAGAGAGAGAAGAGGGAGAGAGAGAGAGAGAGAGAGAGAGGAGAGAGAGAGAGAGAGAGAGAGAGAGAGAGAGAGAGAGAGAGAGAGAGAGCGAGAGAGACCCAGAGAGAGAGAGAGAGAGAGAGAGAGAGAGAGAGAGAAGAGAGAGAGAGAGAGAGAGAGAGAGAGAGAGAGAGAGAGAGAGAGAGAGAACGAACGAACGAACGAAATTTGTTTAATGAGGGAAAAGAATAAGCACATGGCAGGCTTGTTTGCATCTTGCCCTCAAAAATGAAAAGAAACATTTCAAACACAAAAGCCACCCTCCACACCCCAACCATTAACCAAACATCCACCTGTCGAACAATCCTTTCAAAGCAATAATAATAGCAATAACAATAGTAATGAATGATAATGATTAAAAATGATAACATTACAATTCAAATATAACACCATGCGCACATATATACATATGCATTGTCAAACATTACATCTATCGAATAGCATGATCTGAAAAGATAGAAATACAGAACACATAATAATCACAAATATAAATCCACATGATAGTAAATCAATATTGAAACCAAGAATCTGTTCCGGAAGGGGGCGTACAACACACATTTTTGCGCCCTCCAGATACGCACGCAATTCCCCTTTCCTCTCTATCCCGTGTTCTCTGCAAACAATTCCATCCTCGCCCCTCGTAACAAACACCCCACCTCACCCCGTCTACCCCTCCGTTCACAACCAACCCTACTCAAACAGAGAGAGAGAGGAGAGAGAGAGAAGAGAGAGAGAGAGAGAGAGAGAGAGAGAGAGAGAGAGAGAGAGAGAGAGAGAGAGAGGCCGGATATAAAAGCAAATATTCACTTACCATAAGGATCAGGAGATGCTGTTCATGTATTGCGTCATAAGGTGTGTTTGATATTTGTTTTTAAAGACTCGGAGGCTTGTATTTACATCGAATGAAGTTATAACAGAATTCCATAAGCAGCCACCAGAGTACAACAAGCTTGATTTAAACAGATCGATTCTCGGAAGAGGTACTTTTATCTTGTAAACATGACGAATCTTCTTCATTTCGAATCTATTTTTCAAAGCCATTGGGGCACGGTCGGACATTATATTAAACATAAAGAGAGCTTTGTTGTAAACTAGCTTCCATTTTAGAGGCAGAGTTTCTAAATGTTTATATTCTGAGAAAGTAGGGGAGGAGGACTTCAGGAGGATCAGTTTAATGGCACGTCTATGTAAACTGAATAAAGGTTTTAAAATATTATCACTAGCGGAATCCCATATTGTTGAGGCATAGTTTATGTAAGATTCAACATAGGCATGAAAGAACAAATTACGGCTATGTTGATCTAAAAAGTGTTTTATTCTGGAAAGCTGGTAAATCTTTCTGGACACATTTTTACATACTAACGCAATATGATTCGACCATAACAGATTGTTATCAATAATAACACCTAGATCTTATGGTGATCAACTTTCTCGAGATTTTCGCCATTAATACAAAGGTAATGATTGCTACAAGAAAGATTTTGACGTTTTTGCCTGGTAGTAATTAATAAGTATTTAGTTTTTTGGGGGTGGAGTCGCATATGATTGAGTTCAGACCATTCAGATAACTTGTTGATACTTTCTTGTAAGGAGATAAAAATGTTATCTAATCGATCGTGACAGGTGTGGATAGTGGTATCATCGGCAAACATCTCACATAAAGTTGTAAAAAACAGAGGTAGATCATTTATATATACAGAAAATAGTATTGGCCCAAGGGCTGAGCCTTGAGGGACGCCGTACTTAACAGGTAGAATGGAAGAATTTGATCTATTTACCGAAACACACTGTTTCCTGTCTGAGAGAAATGAAGATAGAAGTTCCAAAGCGTTGTCAGTTAGGCCATCGATCTTTAATTTCTCAAGTAGAAGACTGTGGTCGACGACATCAAATGCTTTCATAAAGTCTACTACTAGAACACCTGTGATTGTATTATTGTTTATGTTAGTAAGCCACTGGTCAACCAGACTAGTTAATGCTGTGTGACAAGAATGGTTGGCCCTGAATCCGGACTGGTTTGGATGAAACAGTTCGAAGGAGTTGAAATGATTAAGAATGTGTTTGTTTATGTGATCTTCCAAAGGTTTGGAGAGTGTAGACAAGATGGAGATGGGTCTATAATTTGAGGGATCAGCATAGTCACCTGATTTATAGATGGGTATAACTTTAGCAACTTGAAAAGCTTTTGGAATAGAATTTTTTGCAAGGCATAGGTTGTAGATGTAGGTAAGCGTTTCGGCGATTACTGGGGCTGACAATTTCAAGATTTTCCCATCAACGCCATCAAGACCACTTGTGTTACTTTGTTTTAGGCTACTAAGAGATTTATACACTTCATGCACACCCATAAATGGTATATTTGAAAGAGAGGATATATTTCTAGAATTGCAAAAGTCCTGAAGAATATCCAATTTATTTTCTGACGTTCTGTTTATTTTTATTGTTGAGTTAGCTACGTCACAAAAATGTGAATTCAAGACATCAGATGATAAATCTTTTGGTGAGGTAGTATGACTTTTAACATTTTTATTAGTAAGCTCGTTTATATCGCTTTCCAAATAGATCTGTTATCTGCTTTGGAAGAAATAAGATTTTGAAAATACTTTTTCTTTGACGATCGTTATAGGTAATTGACTAAGTTTCTTTGTTTTTTTTTAAAATAGGAATCTCGACTCCCTGATACTAACAGCGACTCTCTTAAGTCGGTAGCAGTGTCTATATATTTAGTTATCCAGGGTTTTTTAGGATTGTTACTAATACGCATTGTTTTAAATTAAGAGAGAGAGAGAGAGAGAGAGAGAGAGAGAGAGAGAGAGAGAGAGAGGAGAGGAGAGGAGAGAGAGAGAGAGGAGAGAGAGAGAGAGAGAGAGAGAGCGAGAGAGAGAGAGCGAGAGAGAGAGAGAGAGAGAGAGAGAGAGAGAGAGAAGAGAGAGAGAGAGAGAGACTCCTCATGTGTCAGAGTCGACAGCTAACTGCGTGTCACACCTCCACCGTTCAAGGAACACGGAAGACGACATCGGCTGGGTTCCAGAGTTACGGGGATGACAAACTAACTCTCTGAGACATATAGCATCAACAGTGCCAGAGACACGGCCTGCAGTCGGCTGCAATACACTGATGGCAGTCTGGAGTGGAGACTGACTGGCTGACAGCAGTGCCAAAGCCACCATCATTCATCTTCCCCATCATCTTCTCTCTGGCTTGATTTGTTGGTATTCTACCCTTTTTTCACAGAAATGATGTGCACGGAGTGGGATGATACAGTAATAATGATGTAGTAGCCACACCACACAGACAAGTCTCAATCATACGATTCTTCTTCTTCTTCTTCTTCTTCTTCTTCTGTGTACACGGCTGATACTCCTGCGCGGCCACACCCTGTATAGACAGGCTGTATTGCACTCCTTACGGCCACTACTC
>JAFLJL010001471.1:10000-34369 GCA_018398815.1 Conus ventricosus | reverse complement strand
TCTTGGAAACTCCCTCACGTGCCATCGTTTAGAGTACAGCGGGATTTGCCTTCAAATCCCCTTTCTCGACCAGCTTGTTCGTACTAAACCGCATGAACACAGTGTCTCGTAACACTTTCACCCTCTGCTGGCCAATCCACCCCCTTTTTCCCACTGGTAACGAACCACTCAGCCTAGTGCCCTCCATCCCTGACACTGACTGCTGTCCTGTGCTAGCCATAGGCTGCACTCCACCCTTTTCAACTGAATCCCTTTTGGTTCCACTGCAGGTCTTTTCCCTTGACGACCCTTATCCACCTCTTGCAAGGCTGCTGCCTTCTGGAACCTCATGCGACAATCCCTCGCCACAGTCCCTTCTTGGACAAATGAAACACCAAATTTGTCCCCTTTGCCCTTCCTTCTGCCCCACCACTGGGTTGCAGACTTTGCAGAAAACTCCCCTGGTCTCCTTGCACTCTTCTCACCTGTGCCTAGCACCTTTTTTCTCCTGCACCTTATGCCCAAACGTCCTCTCTATACACCTCTGCGAACTTCAAAACTCTCCTGCTGTCTCTGGCTGTCTCTCTTCAAATGTAGGGTTTAAAACTCAGGGCCGCAACCTACAAAATCTGTTCCTTCATAACTAGCTCTTTCAATTCAGCGAACTCCTTCTTCGTACCACTCAACTCTAACCACTTCTCAAAATAGTGATCCAAACGTGCACCAAAACTGATTGTAACTCTCACCTGCTTGAATTTAGCGGAACGAAATTTCTTCGTGAACCCCTCCTCTGGAGGTCAAATCCCTTCATTAAGACTCCCTCACAGCACCAAAATCGGACTGTTGTTCTGCTGGCAACGCATGAAAATCTGCAATGCCCCACCCGTCAATAGCGCTGACAAAATGACTGCCCACTCTTCTGGAGGCCAACCCTGACTGGTCGCAAACGTTTCAAAACCCGACTGATGTATGCTCAATCGAATCAGTTCCTTCAGAGAATTTTGGCAACTTGGGTCGGGAGCGTAACTGCGCACAGATTCACTGGAAAGTGAGCTACCATCATCGTGGCCTCCCCCTGCATTCTCCACTTTCTCTAATTCTAATTGAAACCTTTAATCTTTTCCGTTTCCTGCGTTTCCCTACTTAATCCTTTCTGTTTCTTCCTTTTCTAAACCCCGACACGTCGTCTTTCCGCGCGTTCATCTCTTTCCATCTTTTGTTGTTTTCAACGAATGCACGCAATTCATCTCCTGAGTAACCTAGATCGCGACGGGGGCCCACAAGTTTTCAATAGGGTGTTTTTTTTCTTCCGCCATTATATCTCTCTTTTTTTTTTTTTTTTTGAACACGATTTTATAAAACCCCGACAGCCAAACTGGTGGTTACCGACACGAGTGACGTAATAGCACAATCCTATGAATGATAAATTAGCTTGGGACAACGTAGTTAGTTTTTTTTAAGACGCCCAGCGCCTGACCCAACTATGAGAGCGATTATAGGCAATCTGTGCGAAATGAGTACTCTGGGGCTGAAATGCCAAGCCTAGTATTAACTATCTTGGAAGCAATGCCAAGCCTAGTATTTAACTATCTTGGGAACATACAGTAAGACAACCCTTGTCTTAGGATTACAATACTTGAATCCCACCCAGCTTCCTCTCTGAGAAGTTGAACAATTATAATAAATGGGCCAGAATATCCTGGCAAGCTCGCCAATAAATTGTCAACCTCGGGTGATGTTGATGGAGGAAGGACTAGCGCACAGCCCAAACACACTCACGGCTTGCTTACAATCTCATTCATATATCATGCATTCGTCACATCAAACCACTAGTAAAGTCTATAACTTTACTACACATGATCATAGAACGAAACATCAATGCCTGTGGAATCAAACAAAATAAAAACATTCTCTCTTTCCTGAACTTCACAAAATCATTTATCTAAAACATCATTAACTAACCCGGTATATATAGATTTCTACTTTACCTGGCCAGGTAAATCTTAACTATTCACGAATCACTGTCTTTTCTTTTCCTTTTTTTTCCACTGTCACTTTCACAACACGACACAACTGCTGGCACTGGTGTTGGTCTGGTTGCACCGGTCAAGCTGGACTGCTGGCGCCGGTCAGGCTGGACTGCTGGCGTTGGTCAGGTTGTACTGCCGATGAAAGTGGCGCTGGCCAAGTATGAGGTCGAACCCCCGGTTTAGATAGAACAGTGACTATCACATCGATCTGTTCTCCTTTCTTTCTTCCTGCATTAACGCATTGCACTCTCTCTCTCTCTCTCTTCTAGTCTGCTCTTATCAAATGGACATGGTTGCTTTTCTTTTCTTTTTTTCTTTTCTTTCTTTCTTCTTCATTAATTAGCAACTCTCTCTCTCTCCACATCTTCCTCAGTCCTTCCTCTGCAGACTATCTCATGCTAATCTCTCAACTTGGTTCTCTTCTCTCCTCCCCTCATCTCTCTGCTTTTCTCTCAAGCAGACCTAGAACCTCTCCCTCTCTCTGTTTCTCTGTTCGTTCTCCCCCTCGTTCTCATCTCCCTGCCTTCCTGTAGGCGAGAGCCTACTTCCCGAACTTTTCCCTCTCTCTCTCTCCCGTTCGTTTCCCCCCCCCCCCCCCCCCTCTCTCTCCCACTCACGCATTCCTTTATGCTCTAACCCCGTGTCCAAGGGCCAGTACCATTGGTCAGTATTTTTACCCCTGACACCCCGAAGTTATCTCCCTCTAATTCCATTGGATATTCAAATCATGACAGTCACGCCTACACACCTTCCTCTCTGTGGTGGTCAATTGGTCATTTAATTGATTAGCTAGACTTCACCCCCACCACACACTACCTTCCCCCCTTTCCTACTTAACTGGCGCCGTTGGCTTAAGTCGTGGACACTGGTCAATCTAAATTGGCCAGCTGAGTCTGGGTAGGCGCCACGACGTCGACTAACAATGACGCTGGTTCCACAAAGTGGCCAGATGAGTCTGAGCCCGGCGCTACGACTCGTCTCGCTAGACATCGAGGCGTCGGTCAAAACGGCTTAGTCAGTCTGGGTGGGTCGGACCGTCTCTGTGAAGCCTCTCCACTAAGCTTAATTGGCCGGATCCGAACCATGGGCCCGGTCTACGTGGCGCCGAGATGTCTGCGTTTGGATTATGTCCAGTTGAAGTGGCCGGCGACGGACCACACTTTGGTTGTGTTGAATTTTGACCGTGACAATCATTCATAGTATAAAATTGCAGACGACACTGCGACGTCACGCACACTGACCACTGTACACTGTCGAACAGAAACAACAAGTGTACTTACCTTCAAACTCGTTATCAGATCCGCTGTCGCCGATAGATTCGTCGCTAGTGTCATGAGGAAGAACCTCATCTTCAACTTCACTTTCGCTGTCACTCATGGCGATGAAAAAACGATGAAAAATACTCCAGTAATCGAAGGAGCTGCGTGGTTTCCAGCTGAAGTGCTTTGCCCGGAAGTCTAACAAGACTAAGCAGCTGATTGGTCAAAAAATAGCAGCGCTATGATTGGTACTCGGCGACGTGTCCCGGGAGATACAAACAACGCCAAAAAAGTGGCTCGTCGTGCTCTACCGGGTAAGCCAAAAAAGTGGCTCACGTTCGACGTATCACCGTATTGGTTACTATGGAAATAGACGAAATGGGAGTAGTAGACGAAATGGAGTAGACGAAATGGGAGTAGACCAAATAGTGTCTACTCCCATTTCGCCTACTCAATGTGTGAGCACGACTTGGCCTAACGGCCTTCGTTCATTCGTCCTTCGTCCTCTCTCGGGCTTCGCCCTACTCTAATCTAAAGACCATCGATTCTGCTTTGGAGTAGACTGGGACACTGGTTACGCCAGGGGGAGCCTTGCAGTATGGTCAGTATGGAAATAGACGAAATGGGAGTAGATCTAGTAGACGAAATGGGAGTAGACGAAATGGGAGTAGACCAAATGGGATGTCACCGAAAGAACACGCCAAAAATTGAAAGTTTTTTTTTTTGTTTTTTTAAAAGAGTTCTGCGCAAATTTAAACAAACATTACAAAAGGTGACATGAAATACACACAACTGAAACGAAACGAAGAAGAAGAAGAAAATAAAAATTAAAAAAAAAAATTAAAAAAGGAAAAGAAAAAAAGAAGGAAAAAAGGATATATAGTCTAGCCTCTTCAAGTTGCGGCACACACAAACAAGTTGCTTCGTAAATCACCCGAGAGGGCTCGAGCGGCGGCAGCCAGGCGGTGTTGCGCCGATCGAAATGCTTGCCCCCCACCCCCCCACCCCCCACCACCCCCCCATTCAGATTTCATCCCACCCGGACAATGTCGTAGGTCCCGTTTGGAATGTTCTTATCGTACCCACAGCCTAAACGGGAAAAATAACCCTTTTTTTTTTTTTTTTTTTTTTTTTTTTTTTTTGGACTGGCGTAAGATCAGTATTCTGCGTCGCCACTGAGCATCACAGAGAGTAGTGTTGGCCCCGTGTCTCATGACATCCAAAACTTGTTTGGGATGTAGACTTCCTCCTGTAAAAAACAAAACAAAACAAAACAACAACAACAACAACAACACAACCGCGAAATATGACATCCGGTTTTGTCAAAGAGCGAAGTACCCAATGTCACTTCATTGTTTGGTTAATTGACTGATGTCACTTCATTGTTTGGTTAATTGACTGATGTTACTTCATTGTTTGGTTAATTGACTGATGTCACCTCATTGTTTGGTTAATTGACTGATGTCACTTCATTGTTTGGTTAATTGACTGATGTCACTTCATTGTTTGGTTAATTGACTGATTTTGGTTAATTGACTGATGTCAATTCATTGTTTGATTAATTGACTGGTGTCATTTCATTGTTTGGTTAACTGACTGATGTCATCATTGCTACGTTCGCGTTATCTAAGTAGTTCACTATCTTTTTATTTTGCTTCTATAGTGATCAAGTCCGCTCTATGTGTCACAGGGCCTTTGTGTCATAGGGCCGTTGTGTCACAGGGCCGTTGTGTCATAGGGCCGTTGTGTCACAGGGCCGTTGTGTCATAGGGCCGTTGTGTCACAGGGCCGGGTTTTAAGTATTAACCAGTTTTGTAACTAAAGTCCTATAAAAGGGTAGGCTTTGAGCGGATCACTCGATGAAGCTGTGTCCCAGTCTACTCCCGTCTGATCGATGATCTCATCAAAATAAAGGCCGTAGCGAAGCTATGGGGTTGATGCCGAAGGCTGAAGAAACGTAAGCCCGAAGGGCTGAGAGTGAACTTCCAGAACGGTTTTTTTTTTTTTTAACCACACCGTGCATCCCTTGGATTTCTAGGAAAGACACTTTTCCGTGGAAATCCATCCCGTCCATGTGTAATTTTTTTTTTTTTTTTTTTTGAGAGAGAGAGAGAGAGAGAGAGAGAGAGAGAGAGAGAGAGAGAGAGAGAGAGAGAGAGAGAGAGAGAGAGAGAGAGAGAGAGAGAGAGAGAGAGAGAGAGAGAGAGAGAGAGAGAGAGAGAGAGAGAGAGAGAGAGAGAGAGAGAGAGAGAGAGAGAGAGAGAGAATGGACACTATACAAGAAAAGTAATTTGTGCCCAATCTCTGCGTGTGATATTTTGTTCATCCCAGCATCATCTAAATGAATTAGTCGATAAAACTGCAAACGGACCCGCGCCCCCGCGCGCGCCCGCCCGCCCGCGCGCCCGCCCGCGCGCCTCCCTGCCACAGCACGCGCACACACCGAAAGTTGCAGAGCAGAGGAGGACCCGGCTCTCGCATCCTGTATACATGTATCCCGAATCCTCATTGGCCCCGACGCTTCGAAAAGCGAAGAGGCGTGGTCACCGTAGCCCTGTTCATGTCAGCCAATCAGACGAGGGCGAGCTGGGAGTGACTGACAGGCCGAGCGGGCAAGCCAGGCCAAACTGATGACCGCCACTCACCCTGCTAGATCCGATGTTCCCCCCCCCCCCCCCCCCCCCCCCCCCCCCCCCCCCCGAGAACGAGCGTGCTGAAGGGGAGGGAGCACGGCGCTTTGCACGGATACACCTGTTTCCACCGGAACGGAATATATCGCCGCTAGGCGATCTGTCCCTCTCAACGGAACCGCCGATAAGGCGTAAATGATGGTGACCCCTGTCCGCACGCTGATCAACAAGTGTAAACAGAGGTGATAGCTGATCCCCAAGCCCCAACTAACGGGGCCTGGTCCATGTCAGGTCTCTCCCTCCTTCCCTTCCTTCCCCTATACTTGGGGAAGTGACTCGACAGGCCCGACCCTGAGAGAGAGAGAGAGAGAGAGAGAGAGAGAGAGAGAGAGAGAGAGAGAGAGAGAGAGAGAGAGAGAGACAGGGCTAGAGACAAAGACAAAGAGACTGAGAGACAGAGAGGCAGAGAGAGAGAAGACAGAGAGAGAGAACGCCACACACACACACCACACACACACACACACACACACACACACCACACACACACACACACACACACACACACACACACACGGCGCGCGCGCGCATGCACGCACGCCATGACATGACATGACTTGACATGACATGACATGTCATGTCAACGTCATGTCATGTCATGTCAATGCCAAGTCATATCATGTCACATGTCACATGTCACATGTCATGTCACGCACGCACGCACTCACGCACGCACGCACGCACGCACGCACACCACACACACACACACACACACACACACACACACACACACACACACACACACACACACACACACACACACACACACACACACACACACACACACACACACAAGTGTCAAGAAGCGTTACGTTACGCAAACAATTCAAACCGTTTGGAAGCTGAAGATGCCATTGTCTACACTCTTCCTGACAAGTACAAACTACTGACGATAACTTTTTTTTAGGGAAGGCAACGTGAATACAACGCCTCGGCTAATTAGAATGGATTGGTAGATCTTTTTTGGCCCCCTGCAATTGTTAATTTAAAAGCCCCCCCCCCCCCATCCCCCACTCCCCCACCCCCACCCCCCCCCCCCTCCCCCTCCTGGTTGAGAGTGAAGAAGCGCCGTGAACTGTCTCTCTCGTCTTGTCACTCGTGGCCGGGAGGCTGTTGCACACACACACACACACACACACACACACACACACACACACACACACACACACACACACACACACACACACACACACACCACACACACAGAGGCAGACCCCCCCCCCCCTCTACACACACAGAGGCAGACACACACACACACACACACACACACACACACACACACACACACACACACACACACACACACACACACACACACACACACACACACACACACAGAGGCAGACCCCCCCCCCCCCCCTACACACACACAGAGGGAGACATTACCCAATGACAATAAAGAGAAGAACGCTATAAACAATGAACTTCAACGATAGGCAACCATAAACAACAATCAAAGACAAGAAAACCCCACCACAACGAAACATGCGACGGCAAACAATGATAATGAATAATACCAGATACTAACAACAAACGACGGCAAACAATGACAATGAATAATACCAGATACTAACAACAAACGACGGCAAACAATGATAATGAATAATACCAGATACTAACAACAAACGACGGCAAACAATGATAATGAATAATACCAGATACTAACAACAAACGACGGCAAACAATGATAATGAATAATACCAGATACTAACAACAAACGACGGCAAACAATGACAATGAATAATACCAGATACTAACAACAAACGACGGCAAACAATGACAATGAATAATACCAGATACTAACAACAAACGACGGCAAACAATTATAATGAATAATACCAGATACTAACAACAAACGACGGCAAACAATGACAATGAATAATACCAGATACTAACAACAAACGACGGCAAACAATGACAATGAATAATACCAGATACTAACAACAAGCGACGGCAAACAATGACAATGAATAATACCAGATACTAACAACAAACGACGGCAAACAATGATAATGAATAATACCAGATACTAACAACAAACGACGGCAAACAATGATAATGAATAATACCAGATACTAACAACAAACGACGGCAAACAATGATAATGAATAATACCAGATACTAACAACAAACGACGGCAAACAATGATAATGAATAATACCAGATACTAACAACAAACGACGGCAAACAATGATAATGAATAATACCAGATACTAACAACAAACGACGGCAAACAATGATAATGAATAATACCAGATACTAACAACAAACGACGGCAAACAATGATAATGAATAATACCAGATACAGCTTGAACAATGTCCTTCTATTCAGAGTAGGCATCGCTGCAAAACCTGTAAGTACCTGCCCAAACGTGTTCCTGTGTGACTGTGATATTAGGCAAAGGTCATGGATTTGAAATCTTGATAGTTATGCTTGAAACTTATAACCAGGGAGTGGTGAGACAAAACGTTTTTATTATATACATTTGTAGTTTAGGTAAATTAAAAACATGATTACAGCATCTATGACGCTTTTGGAAAAAGAAAAATTAATGTCAATGTCAACAGCAGTGTTGTGGACATATACCTGTGTCAGAGAGAACTTTGGTGTAATGACTGATGTCATTTTGCAGCATTGGTATGTGATAGTGTTTTAATACAAATAATAGCATATGGAGAGAAAAAATGTGGTTAAAGTTCTGTGTAAAAATGAAAGGACTGCAAAAAGAACAGGAATGGAAGTTTTGCAAAACACAAAAAAGAACAGTTTTAAAACAAAGTAGTAAAACAACTGTCTTTTTTCAATCCAGACTCAGAGTGCCAGGTTAGTCATGTGATAGAGACCATGGACTCATGATCAGTGTTTTGGGCTTGTCACGGTCAAAATTCAACACAACCAAAGTGTGGTCCGTCGCCGGCCACTTCAACTGGACATAAGTCCAAACGCAGACATCTTGGCGCCACGTAGACCGGGCCCATGGTTCGGATCCGGCCAATTAAGCTTAGTGGAGAGGCTTCACAGAGACGGTACGACCCACCCAGACTGACTAAGCCGTTTTGACCGACGCCTCGATGTCTAGCGAGACGAGTCGCAGCGCCCGGCTCAGACTCATCTAGCCACTTTGTGGAACCAGCGTCATTGTTAGTCAGACGTCGTGGTGCCCACCCAGACTCAGCTAGCCACTTTAGAGTGACCAGCGTCCACGACTTAAGCCACACGGCGCCAGTTAAGTAGGGAAGGGGGAAGGTAGTAGTGTGTGGTGGGGGTGAAATCTAGCTAATCAATTAAATGACCGATTGACCACCACAGAGAGTAAGGCGTGTCGGCGTGACTGTCATGATTTGAATATCCAATGGAATTAGAGGGAGCTAACTTCGGGTGTCAGGGGTAAAAATACTGACCAATGGTACTCGCCCTTTTTGGACAGATCGGAACGAATAAAGAGAATGTGAGAGTGAGAGAACGGGAGAACGAGGGGGAGAACGAACAGAGAGAGAGAGAGGAGAGGTCTGAGTGTAATCTCTGAGGAGAGCAGAGAGAGAGAGATGAGGGGAGGGGAGGAGAGAACCAAGTGGAGGCATTAGCACGAGATAGTCTGCAGAGGAAGGACTTAGGAGAGATGTGGAGAGAAGTTGCTAATTAATGAAGAGGAAAAGAAAGAAGAAAAAAAAAGAGAAAAGAAAAGCAACCATGTCCATTTGATAAGAGCAGACTAGAAGAGAGAGAGAGAGAGAGGAGAGAGAGAGAGAGGAGAGAGAGAGAGGAGAGGAGAGAGAGAGAGAAGAGAGAGAGAGGGGGAGAGAGAGAGAGATGAGTGAGTGCAATGCGTTAATGCAGGAAGAAAGAAAGGAGAACAGATCGATGTTGATAGTCACTGTTCTACCTGAACCGGGGGTTCGAACTCATACTTGGCCAGCGCCACTTTCATCGGCAGTACAACCTGACCAACGCCAGCAGTCCAGCCTGACCGGCGCCAGCAGTCAAGCTTGACGGTGCAAGCAGACCAATCCCAGTGCCATCATTTGTGTCGTGTTGTGACAGTGACAGTAAAAGAAAAAAAAAAAGGGAAAAGAAAAAGACAGTGATTCGTGAATAGTTAAGATCACCTGGCCAGGTAAAGTAGAAATCTATTCATCCCGGGTTAGTAATGATGTTTTAGATAAATGATTTTGTGAGGTTCAGGAAAGAGAGAATGTTTTATTTCATTTGATTCCATATGCTTGATGGTTCTTTCTATGATCATGTGTAGTAAATTTTTATAACTTTACTAGTGGTTTGATGTGACGAATGCATGTTATGAATGAGATTGTAAGCAAGCTGTGAGTGTGTTTGGGCTGTGCGCTAGCCCTTCCTCCATGACATCACCGGGGGTTGAAAATTTTTATTGGCGGCTTGCCAGGGTATTCTGGCCCATTTATTATAATTGTTCAATTCTCAGAGAGGAAGCTGGGTGGGATTCAAGTATTTTTAATCCTAAGACAAGGGGTTGTCTTACTGTATTTTCCCCAAGATAGTTAAATATAGGTTTGGCATTGCTTCAAGATAGTTAATACTAGGTTTGGGCATTTCAGCCCCAGGAGTATCATTTCGCAAGATCCCTATAATTCGCTCTCATAGTTGGGTCAGGCGCTGGGCGTCTTATAAAAACTAATTACGTTGCCCCAAGCTAATATTATCATTCATAGGTTTGGGGCTATTACGTCACTGTGTGGAAACCACCAGTTTGGCTGTCGTAGTAATAAAATCTTGTTCAAAAAAAAAAAAAAAGAGGGATAATGGCGGAAGAAAAGAACACCCCTATTGAACAACTTGTAGGCGTCGCTCGTGATTTAGGCTATTCGTGAGAAGAGTTGCGTGCGTTCGTTTTAAAAACCACAAAAGATGGGAAAAGGGATGAAACGCGCGGAAAAGCCGTGTCGTTGGAATACAGGGGCAGGAAAAAGCTAAAGAAGCGCAGGAAACAGAAAAGAATGAAAGCAAAAGCAGGAAACGGAGAAATAAGGCAAAGCGGAGACAGAAAGAATAAAAGGGAAAACGCAGGGAAAAAGAAAGGTTAAAGTAGGGGAAACGCAGGAAACAGAAAGATAAAGGGGTTTAATTAGGTTAGAGAAAATAAGAAAACAAGGGGGCCACCGATGATGGTAGTTCACTTTTCCCGTGACTTGTGCGCAGCAGCCCCCCCCAAGTTGCCAAAATTTCGGAAGGGCCCCATTCGATTGACAAACAGTCCGAAACTTTGCAACCCGTCAGGGTTGGCTCCAGAAGAGTGGGGAGTCATTTTGTCGGCGTTACTGAGGGTAAGGCATTCGATTTTCACTGCGTTTCCAGGAAAAAAACAGTCTGATTTCGGCGCTGTGAAGGAAACTTGATGAAGGGATTTGACCTCCAGGGGGGGGGTTCAGGAAAAAATTTTCGTTCAGTAATTCAAGAGGTGAGACGTACACTCAGTTTGGTGCACGTTTAGATCACTATTTTGGAAGTGGTTAGAGTTGAGTGGTACGAAGAAGGAGTTCGCTGAATTGAAAGAGCTAGTTATGAAGGAACAGATTTTGTCAGGTTGCGGCCTGAGTTAACCATACATTGAAAGAGACAGCCAGAGACAGAGGAGAGTTGTTGAAGTTCGCAGAGGTGTATAGAGAGGCACGTTTGGGCACTAAGGTGCAGGAGAAACAGGTGCTAGGCACAGGTGAGAAGAGTGCAAGGAGACCAGGGAGTTTTCTGCAAGTCTGCAAACCCAGTGGTGGGGCAGAAGGAAGGGCAAAGGGACATTAGGTGTTTCATTAATTTTGTCACAGGAAGGGACATGTGGCGAGGGATTGTCGCATGAGGTTCCAGAAGGCAGCAGCCTTGCAAGAGGTGGATAAGGGTCGTCAAGGGAAACGACTGCTGTGGAACCAAAAGGGATTTCAGTCTGAAGAGGGTGGAGTGCAGCCTATGGCTAGCACTTGGACAGCAGTCAGTGTCAGGGATGGAGGGCACTAGGCTGAGTGGTTCGTTTCCAGTGGAAGAGGGTGGATTGGCCAGCAGAGGGTGAAAGTGTTACGAGACACTGGTTGTTCATTGCGGGGTAGTACGAACAACGCTGGTCGAGAAAGGGGATTTGACAGGGCAAATCCAGACCTGTACTCTAATCGATGGCACTGTGAGGGGAGTTTCCAGTTGCTAAGATAGAAGTACGTACCCCTTACTTCTCAGGCGAGTTGTCTGCGTTGGTGATGGAGAAACCCCTTCACGATTT
Source organism: Conus ventricosus (assembly GCA_018398815.1). Taxonomy (NCBI): domain Eukaryota; kingdom Metazoa; phylum Mollusca; class Gastropoda; order Neogastropoda; family Conidae; genus Conus; species Conus ventricosus. The sequence goes on along the minus strand of JAFLJL010001471.1, from coordinate 22,175 downwards.
GATCATTGGAAATATTCCAGGTGCAAGGGATCCAGGGGATCTGAGTTGGTGACTGCTACAGGGGCAGCAGTTCAGACACGGAGCAAGAAGGAGGAAAAGGTTGTTAAACCGTTAGTTGTTCCAGGAAGGAAGTCGGGCATTAGACGTGTCGCCTAATGAGTTTTAGGGCAGCGCAGGAACAAGACCCTTCGCTCGTGAAGTTTGGGAGTTGGCAAGACGTGGAGAGAAACAGGAGGTTAGAGGAGGTGAGACAGAATTTCTTGTGAAAGGCGGGCTGTTGTACCGAGTGTTCACCAAGGGGAGACAGTAAGGTGACCACTCAGTTAGAGTACCAGCAGGTTATCGTGACACTGTCATGTCAGTGGGTCACGAGTCGCTCATGGCGGGTCATCTCGGCACCAGCAAAACAGCTGACCGAATCTTTGATGACTTTCATTGGCCAGGAGCAATGGCAGACATAAAACGTTTCTGCATGTCATGTGACGTGTGTCAAAGGTCAGCCACAAGAGGGGTGAAGAGGAAGGCGCCTCTTAAACATCCCCCTTTAATTGACACACCGTTCAGGAGGGTGGCTATTGATCTGATTGGCCCTATCTCGCCCTGTTCCAAAGGTGGGCACAGGTATGAGACATGCAAGGTTGCAAAGGAAAGTTTGCAGAAGGCTAGGGTCGTTCAGAAGAAGCAATATGACAGGAAGGTGAGGAAGCAATCCCTCAAGGCGGGAGATCAAGTCCTGGTACTGCTTCCCACGGGTCATAACAAGCTGCTGAGGCATTGGAAAGGACCATTCACCATCACTGAAAAGGCCGATCGGGATTACCGAATTGATGTGAAGGGGAAACCAAAACTTTTCCATGCGAATTTTCTCCGCAAATATATCAGCGTGAGACTCAGCACATAGGCGCAGCAGCAATCATTGATGAGGCGAAAGGACCCAGCAGAAGAAGGGGAGATTTTGTTGCCTAAGTTTCCAGAAGAGTCATACAGGGATGTGTCAGTGTTTAGCTGTTGTGTGGGCCGTGCAGAAGTTCCACAAATACTTGTATGGGAAAGAGTTCGTGATAGAGACTGATCACCAACCACTCAAATTCCTGCAGGAGGCGCAGTTGAAAAACAGCAGAGTGCTGCGTTGGGCAATGGCACTGCAGCCCTACAGGTACCGAGTGCAGTACATTCCCGGTCGACAGAATGTCGGAGCTGACTATTTAAGTCGTGTAGTCTAGCAAGCTGCAACTCAGAGGAAGTCAGTCATATCCGCAGAGGAAGGACTTAGGAGAGATGTGGAGAGAAGTTGCTAATTAATGAAGGGGAAAAAGAAGAAGAAAAAAAAGAAAAGAAAAGCAACCATGTCCATTTGATAAGAGCAGACTAGAAGAGAGAGAGAGAGAGAGAGAGAGAGAGAGAGAGAGAGAGAGAGAGAGAGAGAGAGAGAGAGAGAGAGAGAGAGAGAGAGAGAGAGAGAGAGAGAGAGAGAGGAGGTGCAATGCGTTAATGCAGGAAGAAAGAAAGGAGAACAGATCGATGTTGATAGTCACTGTTCTACCTGAACCGGGGGTTCGAACTCATACTTGGCCAGCGCCACTTTCATCGGCAGTACAACCTGACCAACGCCAGCAGTCCAGCCTGCCCGGGCGCCAGCAGTCCAGCTTGACCGGTGCAAGCAGACCAATACCAGTGCCATCAGTTGTGTCGTGTTGTGACAGTGACAGTGAAAGAAAAAAAAAAAGGGAAAAGAAAAAGACAGTGATTCGTGAATAGTTAAGATCACCTGGCCAGGTAAAGTAGAAATCTATTCATACCCGGGTTAGTTAATGATGTTTTAGATAAATGATTTTGTGAAGTTCAGGAAAGAGAGAATGTTTTATTTCATTTGATTCCATATGCATTGATGGTTCTTTCTATGATCATGTGTAGTAAAGTTATAGACTTTACTAGTGGTTTGATGTGACGAATGCATGATATATGAATGAGATTGTAAGCAAGCTGTGAGTGTGTTTGGGCTGTGCGCTAGTCCTTCCTCCACTGACATCACCCGAGGTTGACAGGGCTCAAATGCCATCAGTGCATGAAACGTTTTATTTTCTACAATCAATATTTGTTTTGATTCTTCTTCTTTCATAAAATCCCATAAATACAATGAAATCCCCCCAAAATACAATGAAATCCCAACATAGACCAACAGCCGTGGCGCTGTGGTTAGCGCCACAGACTTCTGATCAGGAGACCGGGGTTTGAATCCATCAGAGAAAACACAAATACATTGTGGGCTTTTTGGCATCGATTGGCTCCTATCCAGAGTTGAGTGTGCTATAGGCTCTAGTGGGAAGACTGGACCACACAACCAAAAGTCATCCACTGTACATATGCTAAATAGAGAGTGTTGTTCAAATTTCCTGACCAACACTGCAGGGCCAGGTTGACGTTGGGGGATGAAAGGAAGCGTACAGTACTGTCCTGTCATGTAATCTCTAATCTGTACGGATTGCTGTTGCATCATCATTATCTTCCTCATCACGAAATTTTTTTTTGATGTGTCGGTTTGTGTTCCTTTCATGCCATGCCCCAATGGTGATCTTTTCGTTTCCTTCACTATTTTTAAACTGTGGTGAGTTTTTTCAGAATCTTCGGTGTGGGGGTCCAGGGGGCTGCGTTAAATAAAAGCGTGAGGTTTGCTAGCTAGGGAGACTCCCAAGTTTTATTTGGGTTCTGTGACTAAAGTAATTTTTTTTTCATTAGAAGGGGGTTTAGTCGGTGGGTCTGGTAGTTAAATAAAAAAGGCTGTCAGGTCAAAATTAAACCAAAACCCAAAGTGGGGTCAGTCGTCGGCCACTTCAATGGACTAAGCCCAAAAATAAAAAATTTAGGCGTCGAAAGAGGGCCCAAGGTCGGGTCGGCCCAAATTTAAGCATGGGGGAAGAGGCCCCACAGAGACGTTCTGTCCCCCCAGAGGGACTAGCGGCTTTGGCCGCGCCCGATTCTCCCCCAGCGGACCTCAGTCCCCGGGCCAGGCTCATCTAGCCAATTTGGAAACCCAACGTCATTGTTGTCGGACGTCGCGGGGTTTAAGAGGAAAGGGAGAGGAGAAGGTAGTGTGGGTGGGGGTGAAATTAGCTATCAATTAAATGAAAAAGACCACCCAGAGAGAAAGGCGTGTAGCGGGACTGTCGTGATGTGAATATCCAAGGAATTAGAGGGAGAAACTTCGGGGTGTGGGGTAAAAATTGCCCCAATGGTACTCGCCCGTTTGGACAGTGGGGAACGAATAAAAGAATGTGAGAGGAGAGAAGGAAAAGGAGGAGAGAACGGAGAGGGGGGGAGAGAGAGAGGGTTTGGAGTGTGAGCTTGAGGAGAGAAGGGCAGGAGAGAGGATGAGGAGAGAGGGGGAAAAACAAAAATTGTAGCTTTGGCAAAAGAGATAGTCTCAGAGGAAGGACAAAAAGGAGATGTGGAAGGAGAGAGTTGTTAACTAATGAAGAGAAAAAAAAAAGAAAAAAAAAGGGAAAAAGAAAAGAAACCATGTCCATTTAATAGAGCAGACTAGGGGAGAGGAGAGATTGCAAGGGTTTAAATGCAGGAAGGAAAAAGGAGAACAGTCGATGTTGAAGTCACTGTTCATCTAAACCGGGGGTTCGCCTATACTTGGCCAGCGCCACTTTCATCGCAGTCCACTGAAAAACGCCAGCGTCCGTTGCCCGGTGCCAGCCGCCCAGCTTGACGGTGCGAGCAGAAACCCCAGTGAACAGTTGTGTCGTGTTGTGAAAGTGCGGAAAAAAAAAAAAGGAAAAGAAAAAGACAGTATTCGTGAATGTTAAGATCCCCTGGCCAGGGTAAAAGTAGAAATCTTTTTATACCGGGTTAGTTTGATGTTTTAGATAAATGATTTTGTAAAGTTAAGGGAAAGAGAGAATGTTTTTTTTGTTTGTTTATATGCATGATGTTTTTCTTGATCTGTTAGAAGTTAAGACTTTATGTGGTTTGATGTGAAAATGCATGATATAAAATGAGATTGTAAGCAAGCTTGAGTGTGTTTGGGCTGTGCGCTGTCTTCCCTCCATCGAATCCCCCGAGGTTGACAATTTATTGGGCGAGTTCCCGGATTTCTCCCCTTTTTATTATAATTGTTCAATTCTCAGAGAGGAACGGGGTGGGATTCAAGTATTGAACCCTAAGACAAGGGGTTGTCTTATGTATTTTCCCCAAGATAGTTAAATCTAGGTTGCATTGCTTCCAATAGTTAATTAGGTTTGGGCATTTCACCCCCGGTAATTTCGCACAGATTGCCTATAATTCCTCTCATAGTTGGGTCAGGCGTGGCGTTTATAAAAACTAACACGTTGCCCAAGCAAAATATTATCATCTAGGATTGTGCTATTACGTCATGTGTCGGTAACCCCAGTTTGGCTGTTAGTAAAAATCTTGTTCAAAAAAAAAAAAAAAGAAAGGTACAATGCGGAAGAAAAGAAACCCCTTTTTAAAACAATTGTGAGGCGCTCGTGTTTAGGTTATCGGAGATGAGTTCGTGCATTCTTTAAAAAACCAACAAAAGATGGAAAGGGATAAACGCGGGGAAAGACGCCGTTCGCAGTCGAAATGCAGAACGGGAAAAAGGTTAGGGAAAGCAGGAAACAAAAAAAAAAGGGGGGCGCAGGAAACAGAAAAAATGAAGCAGGAAACAGAAAAATTAAGGATTCGGTAATGATAATCGGGTGGGGAAAAATGAAGGAAACAGAAAAAATGAAGCGGGAAAACGAAGATTAAAGGTTAAATTTGAATTAGAGAAAGTGAGGTAAAAAGGGGACCCCCGGGATGGGAGTTCTTTTCCCAGTGATCTGTGCGCATTTACCTCCCGCCCCAAAGTTCCAAATTCTCGGAAAGGGACCGATTCGATTGATGTTTTACATCAGTGTTTCGAAACGTTTGCAACCCAGTCGGGTTGGCCTCCAGAAGAGTGGGCAGCTTTTTGTCGGGTTATTGAGGGAAAGGCATTGCAGATTTTCACTGCGTTCCAGCAAAAACAACAGTTTTTTTGGTGTGTGAAGGAGTCTTTAATGAAGGGTTTTGCCCCTCACAGAGGAAGGTTCAGAAAGAAATTTCGTTCAGCTGATTGCAAGCGGGGGAAAGTCACTCGTTTGGTGCACGTTTGACCATATTTTGAGAAATGGTTTGAGTTGGGGGTACGAAGAAGGAGTTCCTGAGTTGAAAGAGCTAGTTATAAAGGAAAAATTTTGTCGGTTGCGGCCCTGGTTAACCATACATTTAAAAGAGGACACCCAGAGACAGAGGGGAGTTGTTGAAGTTCGCAGAGGTGTATGAGGGGCCCGTTTGGGCACGAAGGTCAGGAAAAAAACGGTGCTAGGCAAGGTGAGAAGAGTGAAAGGAGCCAGGGGTTTTTGAAAAAAGTTGCAAACCCAGTGGTGGGGAGAAGGAAGGGCAAGGGAAATTAGGTGTTTATTTGTACAAGAAGGGACTTGTGGCGAGGGTTTGTCGCATGAGGTTCCGAAGGCAGCAGCCTTGCAAGAGGGGAAAAGGGTCGTCAAGGGAAACGACCTGCGGGAAACCAAAAGGGATTCAGTTGAAGAGGGTGGGTGCGCTATGGCTACACTGGACGCAGTCGGTCAGGGGAGGGCACTAGCTGGTGGTTCGTTCCCAGGGGAAGAAGGGGGTTTTGGCCCAGCAGAGGTGAAAGTGTTACGAGACCTGGTTTTCATGCGGTGTAGTACGAACAACGCTGGTCGAAAAGGGGGTTTGACAGGGCAAATCAGACCCGTACTCAATCGATGGCCCCTGTGGGGAGTTTCAGTTGCTAAGTTGAATACGTCCCCTTTCTTTTCAGGCGAGTTGTCTGCGTTGGTGAGGAGAAAAAACCCTTTAGATTTGATCATTGGAAATATTCAGGGGCAAGGGATCCGGGGGTCCTGAGTTGTTGGCTGCACGGGGGGAGCAGTTTAAACACGGAGCAAGAAGGAGGAAAAAATTTTAAACCCTTTGTTGTTCAGGAAGGAATGGGAAGACGTGTCGCCTGATGAGTTTAGGGGGTGCACAGGAACAAGCCCTTCGCTGTGAAAACTTGGGGTTGGCAAGAGGGGGGGAGGAAAAGGGGTTGGGGGTGAGACAAATTCTTGTGAAAGGCGGGCTGTTGTCCGAGTGTTCACCAGGGGAAGACAGGTAAGGTGCCCCTCAGTTAGAGGTCCAGCAGGTTATCGTAACTGTCATGTCAGTGGGTCACGAGTCGTCATGGGGTCATCTCGGCACCGCAAAACAGCTCCGAAAACTTTGATGATTTCATTGGCCAGGACCATGCAGACATTTAAACGTTTTTGATGTATGTGACGTGTGTCAAAGGTGCCACAAGAGGGGTGAAGAGGAAAGGGGCCTCTTAACTCCCCCTTTAAAATTTCCCCCCATTAGGAGGGGGTATTTATTGTTGGCCCAAACGCGCCCCCGTTTAAGGCGGGGAAGGTATGTGTTAGCTGGGGGGACTACGGACCAATACCAGAAAACGGTTGCATGAAAGGCGTAGATACGCAACAGGTGCTGAAGGGTGGTGACATCTTTTCTCCGTGGGTGTGCCAGCACAAAATTCTAGTGACAGGGGTCACAGTTACCTCAGGCGTGATGGAAAAGGGCAACAGGCTGCTAGGGATCACACAGTGCTCACTACCCCATACCATACAAAGCAATGGCTTGGGGGAAAGATTCAACGGTGTGCTGAAGGGCTCTTAAAAAAGTTTTGAGGAAAGGCCCGCAGATTGGGACCGTACATTCCAGCGGCACTGTTTGCCTACAGGGGAAACCCCCCAGGAAAGCACAGGCTTTTCGCATTTTAGTGCTGTATGGGGGACATTCGGGGGGCCGGTTTTGCTTCTCAAAAAAGGGTGTGGGCCCAGAACAGGAGTCAGAAAAGGTCAAAAACCCCTTATCGTATGTGGTGGACCCACGCAATAGGCCGAGGAGAATGTAAGGTCGCAAGGGAGAGTTTGCAGGAGGTAGGGTCGTCCGAGAAGCAGTATGACAGGAAAAGGGAGGAAAAACAATTCCCCAAGGGGGAGATAAGTCTGTTATGCTTCCCCCGGTCACAACAAGCTGCTGTGCATTGGAGGGCCATTCACCATCATTGAAAAAGGTAGATCAGGACTACCGAATGGTGAATGGGGAAACAAAACTTTTCCCTGCAAATCTACTCCCCAAATATTTCAGCGGGAGACTCAGCCATAGGGCGCACAGCAGATTTTGGGGTGAAAAGGGCCCCGCAGAAGAAGGGGGGATTTTGTTGCCCGAGTTTCCCGGGAAAAGTATACAGGGTGTGTCCCGTTGAAGGGCAGGAGTAGGAGCCGGGGGAAGTTAGGGGGGGTCTAGACAGTTAGGGGTCCCCGACGATAAAACCCGGCAGACAAATCTAGGACAGTGGGGAGTTGAATCACGAAGCCCCTACATGTGAAAGCCTACCCCATCCCATATGCCACCAAACAAGTGATCGAGGGGAGGTAGAAAGTGTTTTGGGCCCTTTGGGGTTTATTGAACCCTCAAAAATCATATAGGCACCCCTCGTTTAGTGAGGAAAAAGTCAGGGGGAGCTCGATTTGTGTCGATATAGCGTTAACAGTGTCCCAAAATCGATGCAGAGGTCATACCAAAAAATGGAAGACCCGTTCGCCAGATGCCCCAAGAAGAGCCAGTATTTCACCAGGATGATTGAGCAGGGGTTTCTGGCAAATAGCTTGAGTGAGGACTAAGGAAGTACAGCATTCTCCACTCCCATGGGGCTTTAACCCGTGGCGAGTACTCCCCTTTTGGGAGGTCAAAACCCTGCAGTCTTCTCTCGGTGATGAGGAAGTTATTGAGGGATTTGGGAAAGGGGTTTTGAATTTCATGGATGACATTCTGATAGATCCGGGACTGGGAGGAGCTATGAGGAGCTGGGGCAGTTTTAGAGGGTTGAGCAAACCAATCTCACAGCAGACCCCCAAAGTCAGGTTTGGTTTTCCCAAACTGGAGTTCCCAGGTTTTGTTGTCGGGGGCGAACAAAGCAGCGAAAAGGGGAAAGGGGGAGAAGATGGAAGAGAGGGCCCGCCCCCCGAAGTCAGGATCTGCTAGGTTTTTTGGCTTCTACAGGGGTTTGCCCCCAAATTTTTGCCCGATACGGTCCTCTCAGGATTTGGTAAGGAGGAAACGGCTGGTCGAATGGTTTGACCTGAGAGCAAGCACTGGACGGGTTGGGAAAAACTAGGTTCCCCTCCCTTTTTGAAGTACCCCATAGTCCAAACCATTTTTGTTGCGGACAGATGATCAGGTTGGGGGTGGTGCAGTTTGTTGCAGGGCAGAAGAGGTGATTTTTTGTGAGATTTTGCTAGCAGGAAGTTGACAAAGTGTGAAAAAAGGGTACGCAACGGTGGAGAAAGGGGTGTTTTGCTGTTGTGTGGGCCCTCAGAAATTCCAAAACTTGTATGGGAAAGAGTTCGTGATAGAGAAGATCCCACCACTCAAATCCCGCAAGAGGCGCAGTTGAAAAAAAGCGGTTTGCGTTGGGCAATGGGATTTCGCCCTACGGTACGAGTGCAGTTCATTCCCTTTGACAGAATGTCGGAGCTGCCCCCTGAGCGCGTAGTCTAGAAGCTGCAACTCAGTGGAAGTCAGCATATCCGGGGTGCTTTGTGATAATATGTGTTGATTTCGTTTTGTTTATTGGATATGGGTTCATTCCCAGTTGGCTATGGTTCATATTTTTGTGTGGTTTTTTCATATTTTTTTTTTTGGGGATGTTTGTGAATGTAGTTATGCTTGGAGCACAGTCGCTTTTGTAGTGATGTTATTGAATAAGGGGGATGGGAGATTTCCCCAGTGAAGTGTCATGGATGTGATCAATTATATTGTGTTTTCATAAGAATTGGAAGAGAAGATATGGCAAAAACCGCGGTAGGGGGATTGCATGGTGCGCACAGAGGCGTTTTAAAATGAGTTGAAATAACGCAAGAGCGCAGCAATGATAACTATTGGAGTGGTATCCATAATGGGTTTTTTATAATTTATAAACCCTTGGTTTTAAGATTTTCTTTAAAATTTGCGCGGTAGCTGTGTGTCAGCAAAAATTTGGTTGTTGTTTTTTTGTACGTTGTTTTGAGACAAAGCGGTGATAGTCTTTTGCAGGGGGAAAAGCCGGTCAAAAATTCAACACAACCAAAGTGTGGTCAGTCGTCGGCCACTTCAACTGGACATAAGTCCCAAACTCAACATTCTAGGCGTCAGAAAGACGGGCCCACAGGTCGGGCCCGGGCCCAATTAAGCATAGGGGAGAGGCTCCACAGAGACGTTCTGTCCCGCCAGACGACTAAGCGGCTTTGACCGACGCCTCGATGTCTCCCCCAGACGGACCTCAGTCCCTGGGCCAGGCTCATCTACCCAAATTTGTGAACCAACGTCTTTGTTAGTCGGGACGTCGCAGGTTAAAGCAGGAAAGGGAGAGAGAGAAGGTAGTTGTGGTGGGGGTGAAATCTAGCTAATAAATTTAAAATGACCAATTGACCACCACAGAGAGTAAGGCGTGTAGACGGGCTGTCGTGATGTGAATATCCAAGGGAATTAGAGGGAGACAACTTCGGGGTGTCAGGGGTAAAAAATACTGACCAATGGTACTCGCCCGTTTTGGACGATCGGAACGAATAAGAAGAAGTGAGAGTGAAGAAGGAAAAGGGGAGGAGAGCGGAGAGAGAGGGAGAGAGAGAGGGTTGGAGTGTGAGCTCGCAGGAGAGAAGGGCAGAGAGAGAGAGATGAGGAGAGAGGAGAGAACTAAATTGTAGCATTGAGCACCAGAGATTTGTCTGCAGAGGAAGGACAAAAGAGAGATGTGGAAAGAGAGAGTTGTTAACTAATGAAGAGAAAAAGAAAGAAAAGAAAAGGAAAAGAAAAGCAAACCATGTCCATTTAATAGAGCAGACTAGGGGAGAGAGAGAGGTGCAATGCGTTAATGCAGGAAGGAAGAAAGGAGAACAGATCGATGTTTATAGTCACTGTTCTATCTAAACCGGGGGTTCGACCTCATTACTTGGCCCGCCCCCACTTTCATCGGCAGTCCACTGACCAACGCCAGCAGTCCAGTCTGACCGGTGCCAGCCGTCCAGCTTGACCGGTGCGAGCAGACCAACACCAGTGCCAACAGTTGTGTCGTGTTGTGAAAGTGACAGTGAAGAAAAAAAAGGAAAAGAAAAGACAGTGATTCGTGAATAGTTAAGATCACCTGGCCAGGTAAAGTAGAAATCTATTTATACCCGGGTTAGTTAATGATGTTTTAGATAAATGATTTTGTGAAGTTCAAGGAAAGAGAGAATGTTTTATTTTGTTTGATTCTATATGCATTGATGTTCTTTCTATGATCATGTATAGTAAAGTTATAGACTTTACTAGTGGTTTGATGTGACGAATGCATGATATATGAATGAGATTGTAAGCAAGCTGTGAGTGTGTTTGGGCTGTGCGCTAGTCCTTCCTCCATCGACATCACCCGAGGTTGACACAGGCACTACTGAACACCATCGAAATGACTAAGCAGCAGTGCAGGGTGTCTTCTGGTGGGTGTCCTCACAGCGACTAAACATTCATATCATAGTGCCCTTGGGATGCCTGGTGCTGCGACTGAGACAGAATGAGCTCAGACGGGCTTCGGGAGGCTGGAATGAGCAGCACTGGAGTAACGCCACTTGAAGCGGCACAGAAAATGGGACAGAAAAAATCCCAATACAGCACCAGGGAAAAAGTGCTTTACTTTGCAGCAGAACTAAAAAAAAAAACAGCAATATGTCGTTGCTTTTGTTAGTTTGCTTTAAATTTTCCTCTCCTGGCCTTTACAATCAATTTCCGATTTTGTTCCGTCCCAATGTAAATTCTACTATATGTATTTCCTTTTTTGTATGTGTACACCATGAAGGACAAATAGACTCAGCTTTCATCCATGCACTGTTCCATATACAATGAAAACATGAACTCAGAGGACAAAATAGACTCAAGTTTCATCCATGCACTATTCCATATACAATGAAAACATGAACTCAGAGGACAAAATAGACTCAACTTTCATCCATGCACTGTTCCATATACAATGAAAACATGAACTTCATTGTGGAACAGTATTATCTCGCAGCCCCCTCCTACCCTCCCATGTCTCTAGCCCCTCTGTCTCCCTCATATTCATAATAAGAAAAAAGAAGTACAAATTGTGCATCATGGAGGATTTTTCTAAGGCTTTTTCAGCTTTTGGGTGTTTTATTCTTATAATCTGCCCTCCAGATATTATTATACAGACAAAACAAAAACAGGAATTGGCATTCCCTTTTAAGATGAAACATAATACACGAGGGAACGAGTAGCGACTGATAATGAGGGGCCTTAGTCAAGTCGCCGCATGTTGCGTATCATTTGGCAGGTTACATCACATCTGTTTACCTCGCTTTTTTGTTGTTGTTGAAAACCAGACAGCACAGATCATTTAACCTCAAACCCCCATTTTACATCAGTATATGTCATGGGAAACTAGGGGTGGGGGAGGTGATGATGGTTTTTGGTGTCTTCTCATTGCTTCATTTCTTTAAATTATGAGCTTTGAGCACAGGTACATACATTGATTAAGACTTCTTGATTTAATTCCTGCAGGGCTTGGGGCAAGTGGCATTTACTTTTTTATTTAGGCTATACAATCATGACCAAAAAAAACTGAAGACTAGCAAAAGAAGCGGAGAGTAAGCTAAACTCACCGGCTGCTTCCCTTTGGAGAACTGCTTTCGCTATCATTACTATCAGGAATGTATTCACTTTCAGCAGCAGTGGATGCACCTGGGGAGAGAGATCAGAGTAACATGAAAGTACCCATAGTGGAGTAATGTGGGATGACTTGGCCATGTAATACACCTGCCACACAGACCAATATGGTCACCTCAATCTTTGACATTTGATGCACAAACTTGATATTGATTGGGTTTACTTTTATTCCTTTAAGATAACCTATCCTCATATCAAAATGACGAGAGTGAAAATAATCAGTCCAGAACACTTTTGATGCATAAATTTGAAACTGACATGGTTACGTCCTTTCATGATGATGTATACACACACCAAAAATGAAAGTCTAATGAAATCCAATAACAAATGAAATACTCTAGTGGCATGTGACTATTTCAAAATGTAAAAA
>JAFLJL010001471.1:0-5000 GCA_018398815.1 Conus ventricosus | reverse complement strand
TTTACAGCAGCTTTTACCTCATGTTTGAGTTGTCTACTTTCTTCCTTCATCTGAATGTGCTTTTTGTAATCTTCATCTTCTGCTTCTGTGAAACATCCTTTTTCATAGGCAGTACAAACATCACATCGGTCTTTCATCCGCTTGTGAAAGCTGATGTTGAATTCCCGATTAAACACATTCCTGTACGTGGTTTCACTTGCTGGAGTTTTGCAGCCTTCATTTTGTCGGTTTTTATCGTACATATCATACATTTTTGCAGATTGAGGGAACTTTCCAAATACTCTCTTGTTGAATCCTTTCTTGCATAGTGACTTTCCACTCTAGGAAAGCTGTTGATGTGTCGTCTGATCTCTTCCTTCTCGGTGTCCTTTGAATTAGCCCTCTGGCTTTGCTTTCCTCTTTTTTCTGCATCACAGGTTCCTAGACTGTTCTTTTTGGTCAGTGCTGTGGCAACAAATCTGTCAGATATATCTAGAGTATCAAGAAACATCTTCTTGCAAACTTTCAATTTCTTTTCTTGAATTTGCAGAAAGTATTTATATGTGGAACTTCTTCTTGAACCTGGTTTTGGTTATTGTAGTTTTTTTCTCATTTTTCTGGACTGTGTTGCACAAGTATTGTCTCAGCTGTGTCAAACAACCCATTTTCCAAAAATTGTGAAAATTTGGGCCCTTTCATCCTCTGTGATTTGTGTTTTACACTTGTTTCTGCACAAGTCCCCACACCTGATTTCAACACTCTGTTCCTGTGAGTTTTCCCTGTCCTCGAAACATATGACTGTCCTCTGTTTCTAAGACGTTCCGTACGTTGATTTTCCAGTCATCTTCATTTCGAACCCTTTTCTTGTCTGTCTTGGCTTATCCTGAATGGGGAATGGACATGGACTTGTTGCTTGGGAACCACCTGCCGATGTTTGTCCAGTGGAAGTATTGTTGGCAACACTCTCATTCAAACACTCGTCTGAGGGCATTGCAACCAGTTTGTTCTGTTATTGCATGATCTAGGTATGTCGTTTCTGGCTGGTATTCAGTGGAAAATCTTTCTGTGGGTTTTTCTCTAAGTGTGTCATCATTCTCATCACAGCTCACCTCAGATGATGAATATTCTTGAGATTTTTTTTTCTGCCTTTCATGGAACATACTCATCTTCGTCACTTAGATGCTCAGACGAAAACTCTGATTCGAACATTCAAGAGACAAAACCTTGATCAAGTGTTGCATGTGAAATGTTGTTCAAATTATCATCCATGTGAAGACATGACTCAACAAATGATGATTCAGTACCCCTTCGAAGGTGACTGAGTGGTATGTTATCCTCATCCTCACTTTGTCTGAATTGACTTAGCAGAAAGTCTCTCATTTATTCTGCCTGAAGTGACTGAGTGGAATGTATCCTCGTCCTCACCTTGCATGAGCTTGCTCAGAGGAAATGTTATCCTCCCCAGTCATCCATCTTCATCTTTATCAGTCTCTTGTGTCATTTCAACAGTGGCATGCACATTCACAACTTCAAACAAAGTATCTGATGACAACTTAAGTGAATCCGACAAATCATACATGAAAAATGATCAATTTTCCAATCCTTCATGCTTAGTAACACAAGCAAGACCATCAGAATGACACAATCCTCTCTCATCCCTACTGTGGAATCAACTACATAGAATGTCCTTTGAACTTTGATAATGCCAATGCTGTAAGATGAAAAGACACCTCCAATGGGTGAGCACCGCTGTATGTTCAATTTGTTCAAGGGCCTGTTGTAATGTCACTGTGCCCTCTTCTGGAGACACACTTGTGTTGCTCAGCACACCATTGGGGTATTGTCGACTTGAAGGTTGATCATGCGGCCATTAAATATGACAGTCTTTACAGCTTCGCTGGGTAGAAGAAATGTGACATTGTGAACATCAGCTGTGGACATGTACAATGTGTCTCCCTCACGCAGTATGAAGTCAAGATCATGCGTGGTCCACAGAGACACATCCTTGACACAGTGATGTGCCAGTGCTTGCTTACCATGGCCGTACACTGCCTTCCCGACCCCCGAACCTGCTATCCCCTTGGTGACAACTTCCACGGACGTGAAATTTCCCCTGGCAAACTCTAGAAAAACAAAGACAAGAAAACAAGATGGCAAGCCATATAATGTACTCTCAGTTCGATGAGGTGTATGACCGCCATGTTGTTGTGACCCTCAACACAGAAATCGTGTATGTAGAATGATCAATAGGCCATAAGTAAGCAGTATGTCAATTTGAAAGACAGTGCTTCAGACCTTCTGGGAATTTTTGCTTTTTGCATCACAGGGAGAATTTTTTATAGCCTGCCATTTTGTTTATGACGTCATCTTAATAAATTTGGCAGGTATAATTCTAAGACAACAAGTAAGTAGTATACCAATTGCGAAGATATCGTTTTGAGTAGTTCAGCTTCCAGCTCCTCCGCAAAACATAATGCAAAGGTGTTGTCCGCCATTTGTTGTGACATCATCATAATACAATTTCTCAGATACAATGGCCATCGTAATTGTAAAGTATGTTCCAAATTTCAGACAAATCGGTACAGTAGTTCAGCCTCCAGCTCCCACGAAAGCAAAAGTGTATAATTATGCGCTAGTCCGCCATATTGGTGATGACGTCATCAAAAACTAAAATGTCGAGCATTATCGCAGAGAACTTTGTAGGCAATGTGTGAAGTTTCAGCGCTCTACGCCCAGTAGTTTAGGCTGGGAGATGGGCACAGACAGACACACACACACACACACACACACCCACACACACACACACACACCACACACAGACTCGACCTCGTTCCGATTCCAACGTACTCTCGTTTTTTGTAAAAACTGAGAGTACAAAAAATTTCAAACCTCAAGGAAAATTGAACTTTTGAAAAATGTTACAAGCATCAATAAGAGATGAGGAATCGATCTCTGCCTTGCTGTTGCTCTTTGTAAAGCCCTGTAGTAAAATGGCCTTGTGAGTCAGTGTTTAACATTGACTTGAAATACCATCGATTCTTAAAATGCCAGCCACTTACAGAATTTAACATTGTGTAAATTGCTACTGGTTTTGATATTACTAGTAGAGGAGCATGATCTAAGTTATTTTTTACTCTGATGGCTATAATATTGACATTTAAAGGTTTTATTTACTTACATGTTTGGAGATTTGCTGCTTCAGTCGCGGTTTGTGGCGCAAAATGAAAGCAGGCACAAACTCATATGGTACATAAAGTGGATTTCGCATTGAAAATAGAAAGTTATCTGGAATACACTAGTCGTATGAGGAAAGAAAAATATTCCATGAGAACTTTTTGGTTACAAGTTCAAAACAGTTTGAGATGTAAGTGAAGTTACCTTTGTTGAGAAAAACCAAAACACGCATTACCTTCAATACAAACACCGTTAAGTTGAAATACGACACTTGTATTTCCAGTTTATCTGACAAATCAGCGATACATTTGAGGTATACTGGAATTGCGGCAGTTCTATTTCCCGCGATATCTACTGCCAGCTGAGTTACTGCAGAACATTTTGATTGCAGCATGTCTGTTTTTAGAACAATGGGTTCAAGAGTTTGACAAGTGATGCGCCTTGGCCCCCTCATGCAGCATACCAAAAATCTCAAAAATGGAAAACTTCGAGTTACGACAGTTGTATTTCCGGGCGGCGACATGACATGTGACATGACATGACATATAACTGACATGACATGACATATGACATGACATGTATGTGACATGACATGTCATGTGACATGACATGACATGTAATGTGACATGACATGTCATGTCACATGACATGTCATGTCACATGGCATGTCATGCCACATGCATGTCATGTGACATGACATGTCATGTCATGTCACATGACATGTCATATGTCATGTCATGTCATGTCACATGTCATGTCATGTCTCATGTCATGTCACGTGTCATGTCATGTCACATGTCATGTTATGTCATGTAACGTGTCATGTCATGTCACAGTCACGTGTCATGTCATGTCATGTCACATGTCATGTCATGTCATGGCATGTCATGTCACATGACATGACATATGACATGGCACGTCATGGCATGACATGTGACATACATGACATGACACGTGACATGTGACTTTACATGACACGTTACATGACATGTCATGTCACATGTCATGTCATGTCTCATGTCATGTCACGTGTCATGTCATGACATGACATGACATGTGACATGACGTGACATGACACGTGACATGACATAACATGACATGTGACATGACAGGTCATGTGACATGACATAGACACGACATGTGACATGACATGACATGACATGACATGACATGACATGTGACATGACATGACATGACATGACATGACATTCAATTCAATTGGATTTCAATCCAAAACTAACATAGGTAGGTAGGAACATTTTAGAAAGAATTATGAATTGAATCGACAGGTGATTGAGAAACCATGGCAGACTTCCCTTTAAATTAAAAAAAAAATAAATATTTCAAACTATCACCCGTAGGCATTTTGCTATTTTAAATATAAAATGGATTATGCTATAATGAACACTCACGCGCAAACATGCACACAAATATTTATGCATTAAACGAAAACGAAAACATGGGGAGGAGAAAACGATGACTGGAAGAGAGGGTGGACGAGTGTCCCACACCCACCCCCGGTAAATTTTTGCCCTCAACCAAACACACCGCGGTTCACCTCACGAGTCAAAATTTACTCTCCAACAAAATAAGACTTTTGGCTCTTAGCCTCCACCAAAAAGCAAATAGTATTGGAAAATTACGAAAGTACGACGGCCATTAAATTTCATTGAAAACTTATTCTTTTGCTCTATGCGTGAGCCATACTCGACCGGCAATACCTCGCACTCACGAGATTTTTAGCAGGACAACTAAAACAACCCTGCACAAGCAGACGAAAAGAAAACCAAACAAAAACAACGCAAAAAAAACTTTTGGGAAATACGAAGAAAATTTTTTTATCACCC
>JAFLJL010001470.1:27500-35260 GCA_018398815.1 Conus ventricosus | reverse complement strand
TCTTGGGCTAATGGGGGGCCAAAAAAAAAGGAAAAAAGGGGCCCAAAAAACTTTCCATAGTATGCTAATGAAGGGGTGACAAAGTCTTACCTCGATTATGGCAATGAAGGAGGTGCAACAGAAGACTTTACCATCGATCATGACTAATAAAGGAGGGGGCCACAGAAGACTTTACCATCAGATCATGGCTATGAAGGAGGTGCAACAGAGACTTTACCATCAGATCATAAATTAATGAAGGAGGTGCACAAAGACTTACCACCAGATTGTGGCTAATGAAGGGGTGACACAGAAGACTTTCCCATCGATTATGGCTAATGAAGGAGGTGCACACAGAAGACTTTACCATCAGATTATGGCTAATGAAGGAGGTGCACACAGTAGACTTTACCATCAGTTATGGCTAATGAAGGAGGGTCCCAAAAAGACTTTACCATCAGATCATGACAATGAGGAGGTGCCCAAAGACTTTACCACCCGATTATGGAAATGAAGGGGTGCACAAAGCTTTACATCAGATCATGCTAATGAAGGAGGTGCACAAAGACTTACCATCAAAATATGGCTAATGAAGGAGGTGCAAAAAAGACTTTACATCGGGTCATGACAAATGAAGGAGGTGCACAAAGCTTTACATCAGATTATGGCTAAATGAAGGAGGTGCCAAAAGTAGACTTTACCATCGGATTTATGGTAATGAAGGAGGTGCACCAGAGGACTTTACCATCAGATTATGGCTAATGAAGGAGGTGCACAAAGACTTTACCATCAGTCAGGGACTAATGAAGGAGGTGCACAAGACTTTACCACCCGATTATGGCTAATGAAAGAGGTGAAACAAAGACTTTACCATCAGATAAAGCTAATGAAGGAGGTGCCAAAGCGTTCCCATCAGATTATGGCTAATGAAGGAGGTGCACAAGACTTTAACCATCAGATCATGGCTAATGAAGGAGGTGCCACGAAGACTTTACCTCAGTTTTGGGGCAAATGAAGGAGGTGCACACAGACGACTTTACCATCGGGATTATGGAAATGAAGGAGGTGCACACAGAAGACTGTACCATCAGATTATGGCTAATGAAGGAGGTGCACAAAGACTTTACCATCAGATAATGGAAATAAAGGGGGTGCACATAGAAGATTTTACCATCAGATTATGGCTAATAAGGAGGTGCACACAGAAAAACGTTCCCATCGATTATGGTAATGAAGGAGGTGCACACAGAAGACTTTACCATCAGATTTGGCTAATGAAGGAGGTGCATACAGGACTTTCCCTTTCAGATTATGGCTAATGAAGGAGGTGCACAAAGATTTACCATAGATCATGGCTAATAAAGGGAGGTGCACACGAAGACTTTCCATCAGATTAGGCTAATGAAGGAGGTGACCAGAAGCTTTACCATCAGATCATGACTAATAAAGGAGGTGCACACGGAAGACTTTACCATCAGATTATGGCTAATGAAGGAGGTGCACACAGTATACTTTACCATCAGATCTTTACTAATGAAGGCGGTGCACACAGAAAAACTTTACCATCAGATCAGGGACTAATGAAGGAGGTGACACAGAGGATTTTAACCATCAGATCATGGCTTATGAAGGAGGTGCAACAGAAGACTTTACCATCGATCATGGCTAATGAAGGAGTGCACACAGTAGACTTAACATCAGTTTATGGCTAATGAAGGAGGTGCACACAGTGGGACTTTACCATCAGATTATGGCTAATGAAGGAGGTGCACACGGTAGACTTTACCATCAGATTAGGGCAAATGAAGGTGGTGCACACAGAGATTTTAAACCATCTGATCATGGCTAATGAAGGAGGTGGCACCAGTAGACTTTACCATCAGATTATGTCTAATGAAGGAGGTGCACACAGAAGATTTACCATGAGATTATGGCTAATGAAGGAGGTGCACACAGTAGACTTTACCATCAGATTATGGCTAATAAAGGAGGTGCACACAGAAGACTTTACCATCAGATTATGGCTAATGAAGGAGGTGCACACAGTAGACTTTCCATCAGATCATGGCTAAATACATCAGATCATGACTAATAAAGGAGGTGCACAAAGACTTTACCATCAGATCATGGCTAATACCATCAGATCATGACTAATAAAGGAGGTACACAAAGGACTTTACCATCAGATAAAGGCTAATATAGGAGGTGCACACAGTAGACTTTACCATCAGATCATTACTTACAGAGAAGGTCCACGTCCACACAGGACTTTCCATCAGATCATTAAAAAGTGAGGAAGGCCACAACAAGACTTTACGCTCTGAGTACCACCTACGAGGAGCTACACAGAAGACTCTGGCATCTGATCATTACCCAAAGGTGACTGACACAGTAGACTTTACAATCAGATCATACCTAATAGAGGGGGGGAGGGGCAAAAAAGACCTTTACATAAGATCATATGGTACATACGAGGCTCATATAGAAGAACTTTACGTAAGATCTTTACAGCAGAGGAGATCCACACAGAAGATGTTAAACTCCTGATCATATCTAACAGGGGGAGATCCACACAGATCAGATCACCCACTGGTATAACAGGTTCACGGGGAAGATTTCACCATTGATACAAACCCACACAGGAAGAAAGTCATGACAGAAGGCAATTAAGATCTCCACTGGGTCAAGCTGGTGGTCAAACAGAGGACATCGACTAGCACAGAGGAGAGACACTATCACAGAACATTTTTTGGCCATGCATGTCATTATACAGAGGCGAAACACTGACACTGAACGTCATTTGACCATCAGGTCATTTTTACAGAGGAGAAACAGTATCACAGAACGTCATTTGACCATGCAGCTCATTATACAGAGAAGAAACAGTATCCCCAGAAAAGTCATTTGACCATGCAGGTCATTATACAGAGGGGAAACACCATCACAGAACGTCATTTGACCATGCAGTCATTATACAGGAAGAAAAACCCATCACAGAACGTCATTTGACCATGCAGGGCATTATACAGAGGAGAAACACTATCACAGAACGTCATTTGACCATGCAGGTCATTATACAGAGGAGAAAACTACACAGAACGTCATTTGACCATGCAGGTCATTATACAGAGGAGAAAAACTATCACAGAAAAGTCATTTGACCATGCGGGGGATTATACAGATAAGAAACACTATCACAGAACGTGATTTGGCCATGCAGATCATTATAAGAGAAACATATTATCACGGAACGTCAGTTGCCCAGGGAGGGCTTATACAGAGGAGAAACACTATCACAGAACGTCAGTTGGCCATGCAGGGCACCACAGCAGGATGGAATCACCGTCACAAAACGTCACTTTGCAAGCAGAACGTTTAGCAAAGCTGTTGACAGCTGGCCATGACACCAATAGCAGGCAGTCTGTGACGTCTGGACGGGTAGTCGAATCACCCCCCGGCACTTACCGTGACGGCATTGGCGCCGAAGACTCGAGGAGGGGAGGGGAAATTGGAGGGGGAAGTGAAGAGGTGGGGGTTAGCCCTGAACACTTCGCTCATGTAGGGGACATTGCTGATACTGAAGCAAGCACGAGACCCGCTACTACACAGACAGACACGCCGTGGTGAGTGTGAAGGACGAACATACCCAGGACCCAGTCAGACAACTGGCAGGTCATCCGTTCTCTGAATGCTTCCAACTCACCAGCAGCAGAAGGCAGGCATCTACCAAGCCCCGGTAACAGTGGGATGCATGATGGCTTTATTTCTGTCAATGGCATCAGGGCATGTACCAAAAGCCCTGGTAATAGTGGTATGCATGATGGTTTTATTTCTGTCAATGGCAAACAGGAAAACCACGACAGTATTGAGTCTTGAAAAAACATGGATTGTAAGTCTCTGATAAAAACAATGACAGTTGATGCATGACGGTAGTGTTATCTTTTTGTCAATAACGCTGACAACACATGATGGTTTTATGTTTGTTGACAAAACTGACAATACATGATGGCATTATGCCTATAAATAACACTGAGAAAACACAGTGCCATTATCTCTGTTAATAACACTGACAGAACACAAGGGCATTATAACTGAAAAAAGCCATGATGCTGTTGTTTGTTAGTAGCACTGACAATACATGGTGGTGTTATCTCTGTTAATTACACTGACAACACATGACGGTATTATTTCTGGTAACAACACTGATGATATACGATAGTGTCATCTCTCTTAATAACACTGACAGTACATTATGCTAATATCTCCATTAATTTGAATGGAACTATCTGATTTGTTTCATGTGTTTATTCATTTTGTTGTTGTTGTTTGTTGTTGTTGTTGTTGTTGCCTCTACTTCCCTTTTCCTGATTTAGTGTACCCATTTGTATGATGTTATGTTGATTATTCCCTTTGTTATCAATGTTGGAAAATCATTAATATATATATATATATATATATATATATATATATATATATATATATATATATATATATATTATATATATATATATATAATATATATATTGAATTATAAACAATATTTCAATATTTCTTGCAGTCATTGCAACACCAAGCTGTTCTGTAAGTAGCTGGAACGGTGCTCGGTACTTATCCTTGGAATTTATTAGTATATATATATATTTATATATATATATATATATATTATATATATATATATATTATATATATATATATATATATATAATAAATAAATATATATCGATCGCTAGCATTGGCAATACAATGTAATGACATTGTCTCTATTAATGACACCGACCATACAAGATGGGATTTCTGTTAACAACACTGATACGCATAATGGGATTATTTCTGTTAGTAAAATTGACAAAACACGATGGACTTATCTCTAACAATGACATGACAGCATGAGATCGTGCCAAGTCTGGATATGAAACGACAATTCACGATGTTACCATTTCTGGTTATACCATTGACAATACACAATGTTACCATTTCTGGCTACAACACTGACAATACATGATGTTACCATTTCTGGTTATACCATTCACAATACATGATGTTACCATTTCTGGTTATACCGTTGACACTACATGATGTTACCATTTGTGGTTATACCATTCACAATACATGATGTTACCATTTCTGGTTATACCATTGACAATACATAATGTTACCATTTCTGGTTATAATAATAATAATAATAAGGAACATTTAGTGCGCTTAATCTTAAACAAAGCCCTAAGCGCTTACAGCAATAAGCCTAACACACACACACACACACACACACACACACACACCACACACACACACACACACACACACACAACACACACACACCAACACACACACACACACACACACACACACACACACACACACACACACAAACACACACACACACGCACACACCCACACACCAGCGAAGGAGCAGAAAAATTATGTTTTGAAGAGAGTCGTTTTATACCATTGACAATACACGATGTTACCATTTCTGGCTACAACACTGACAATAGATGATGTTATCATTTCTGGCTACAACATTTACAATGCATGACGTTACCGTTTCTGGCTACAACATTGACAACGCATGATAGCAGTATTTGTAGTAATAATACTGATGATATTACTAGTTTTGGTAATGACAGTGACACAACATGATGATATTGTTTGTGGTAAGGATACGAACAATAAGCGTCCACACATTACTGTTCTTATAGTCCCGTGTTACCATTGTCTCATCTATGATATAGTATCATCCACCCTTCATCCTCTCCCTTTAAACGCCATCATTCTTTGTTATGTATTTAGAGCATCGGGAGGAGAAAGTTTTAATTATTTATTTGTCCATTTCTCTTCAATCAGTCACTCCACACGAGTAATCAATGACCAGCATGCAAACGTGCTGACCTCAACGAGAAACTCAACTATGCACACGCAGGCACACACACACACACACACCACACACACACACACACGTGCAAACACACGCACACACGAATGCACGTGCAAACACACACGCGCGCGCGCACACACACACACACACACACACACACACACACACACACACACACACTCACCACACACACCTACACACACCACACCCACACACACACACACACACACTACACACACACACACACTCCACACACACCGCTTTTTTCCATTCCTACAGGAAAATCAGAGACATTATGCACTGGCGACCAGCTTTGTAACAAGCTTCGCCTTAAAAGGCGCACGCACACACACACACACACACACAGCACACACACGCACACACACACACGCACCACACTCATACACACACACGAACACACACACACCACACACACACACACACAAACACACACACCCACACACACACACACACACACACACACACACACACACACACACACACACACACGAACACACACACACACACACACACACGAACACACACACGAACACACACACGAACACACACACACACACACACACAACACACACACACACACCACACACACCACACACACACGTATGCACACGCACGCACGCACGCACTCACGCACGCACGCACGCACGCACACCACACACACACACACACACACACACAACCACACACCACACACACACACACACGCTGCGCGTGTTGGCAGTATTGACCCCCACCACCAGCCAGTGTGTGGACATTGAGGCACTGTGGCCAGTGTGTGGTGGAGAACCAGCCAGGCGGAACATGGAGCTCAGCTGCTGGCTGTGTCAACGGCACATCGATCCCCTGACACGCTTGGCTGAACCCAGTCACGCGGCTCTAAGTCACCTAACTGGGGATGTTATTGACTTCCAGGTCACATGGCTGCAGGGCTGATGGACAGGTCATGATGGTCAGCCTTCATGCATAAGTAATGACGGGTTAAGCTGACCATCATCTTTGTACGTATTTCCCATCCCTCATTTCAACCATCTCTTCACTCATCTGTCCTGCTAATTTACTGATGTGCTTCTGTCCATTTGTTATCACTCTTCAACAACTGTCCTCATCCATCACTTAGATCTTCCGTACAATGTACACATTTTCAGTGCCCTGCAAGCACATCTGGTCAGACAGACTGTGAACAGAGCATCTTTGGTGCAAGTGGACAACTGACCATGTTGAAAATGTTGCGTGTCCCAAACTTAACAGACTAGGCACTTTTGCTCAACGTACGATGGTAGAGAGGTCAGACACATATGTGTACTCGTTCTTGTTCAGCTTGGCATGGTGCTCGGTGCTAAATGGTTGAGGTCAGACACAAATTATCACCCAGTTCTTTATGCTATGGAAAAAAACCTTCAAGATCTTCTTAATATGAATAATACTGGCAACAAACAAGTAGTCGAGTCCATTGCAAAAGCAAACCCCCGAGACCTTTCTAATATACGTGAACCTTATTTGCAACGTACGTCTAGGCAAGTACCTTGATGAATGAAAACCTGAGACCTTTCTAATATTACATGAACTATATTCAAACCATACATTGTAGGCAAGTACTTTGATGAACAAAACCCCTGAGACCTTTCTTATACCACATAAACCTTATTTGTAATGTAAATGTCGGCAACTACTTTGATAAAAGAAATCCTGAGACCTTCTAATATGACATGAACCTTACTTGTATCATTCTCATGCCACTCCCAAATATGGGGAGTGTGACTTATTACAATTTCCATGTATGTTGTTCACGACGTGTGAAGAGGACAGTTTTGACGAAAATCCACTCGTCTCTTTCATAGAGAGTATTTACGTAAGTTAAGTGTCACTTTCCACTTTGTAGTTGCGT
>JAFLJL010001470.1:0-22500 GCA_018398815.1 Conus ventricosus | reverse complement strand
CTCACGCAAATAAGATCCCCCAGATTTCAAAAGACTTTCATTTTTGCAAAAGGACCCAACGGTCAAACAAAGCCAAAAGTTCAACTGCAAAGGTCTCGAAAGGTTATCGGAGCTAGGCTTAGCCTCACGAAAACGCTTACGAAAACCTCTGGAGTACATTAAAATTTTTTTTCAGCAACCCTCTCTTTCAAAAGCCCCGAAAGACACAACATATTTTTCAGCAGCTGTGTTTTAGAGTTAAAGCGGAACCTCAAGCAATGCAGACGGGTTATGTTACCCACAAACTCTCAGACCATCCCAAAAAACGAGCAGGGTTT
Source organism: Conus ventricosus (assembly GCA_018398815.1). Taxonomy (NCBI): domain Eukaryota; kingdom Metazoa; phylum Mollusca; class Gastropoda; order Neogastropoda; family Conidae; genus Conus; species Conus ventricosus. Next base: position 22,183 of record JAFLJL010001470.1, on the reverse strand, counting down.
CAAAAGAAAAAAGAAAACGTCTTATCACAGTTCTTTCTTTAAAGGGGGCAACTTAGGAAAGGTTGGGCGAGGGGCGTTACACCTGGGAAAACCCGAACCCGATCTCACTGTCCTGTCCTGAGACTGCACTCTGCTGAGAAGTGACTTGAAACTGTATTCTTTTAGTTTCCTCTATCTCTTGCATTCTTTTTGTTTCCTCTTGCATTCTTTTTGTTTCTTCTTGCTCTTGTATTTGTATCTGCTTCTTTTAGTTATCTTTTTCTTCCTGCTGTACTTTCAACTGAAATTCTTTTTAATCGCATTCTTTCCTCTCTCTCCATGTCCTGGGCAATACATTTGTCAACATAGTCCAACAGAGCTGGTCCCTCCAAACCACATACTTTACCCCGCTGTAAATACTTGGCAAAAACTTTGTCCTCGTCCACAGAGGACATAACAGGACTTTCTTCCTTAGCTTCTGTGCCCCTCATGAAAAAAATGAAATAATGTCCCTTTTAAACCCGACACACACACTAATGGATCAAAAACAAACAATTGCTATCACAAGGGAAAAAAAAAAACTTTTGAAACCTGTCTATTGAAATTATATGAATTCCAAGGGATTTTTTTTTTTAAACAAACATTAACGACAATATATATTCAATTTAAAACAAAGCTTGCTCTTATGTCTTTGATTGAAGAATAGGGGAGATAAGCGTTCATATCTGCAGCAGTAGTTAATTCTGCCTAACACTAACAGTATGTGCTTGAGAGGGTGAATGGGGAATAATAAATGCTTCTCAAAATGAGCCTTCAGCAAGCTTATAGTGAAATAATATAGTGAAATAATGTCCTGTCAAACCAGACACACACACTAATGGATCAAATACAAACAATTGCTATCACAAGCAAAAAAAAAACTTTTGTGAAACCTGTCTATTGAAAATATATATGAATTACCCAGAGGATTTTTTTTTCAAACAAACATTAACGACAATATTATTCAATTTTAAAACAAAGCTTGCTCTTATGTCTTAGATTGAAGAAATAGGGGGAGATAAGCGTTCATATCTGCAGCAGTAGTTAATTCTGCCTAACACTAACAGTATGTGCTTGAGGGGTGAATGGGGAATAATAAATGCTTCTCAAAATGAGCCTTCAGCAAGCTTATAGTCTCCAAGGGGGAGACAATCTCCAATGGAGAGGAAACTCACTAACGTATAACTCCTGGTCAGATACCGATATTTCGAAACCTGATTGTTTCTCCTCAGTGACCGCGGAAAGTGGTAACTTGACTCCTCTGCCTTTTCGGTTTTAAGAAGAATGCTATCCTGAAAAAGGTTGGTGTGCAATACCGTAGTATGTTTGTTGAGTTTTAAAAAAACAACAACCAAAGGTGCCACCTAAGAAGCAAAAGAAAATCATGAAAGAACAAAACAAGCTACATTTTCTTGTGAAAAGTGGAAAATATAAAAAGATAACCTCTCAAGACACAAGTGCTGAGGGCCAGTTCTTAGAATGAATCCGAAAGGGACTAAATTATAGTAGACTAATAAATTCCAAGGAAAAAATTTAATAACCGAGCACGATTCCAGCAACTTACAGAGCAGCTTGGTGTTGCAATGACTGCAAGAAATATTCAATTATAAAACAAACCTTGCTCTTATGTCTTAGATTGAAGAATTAGGTGGAGATAAGCATTCATATCTGCAGCAGTAGTTAATTCTGCCTAACTAACAGTATGTGCTTGAAAGGCGCAGAGAAGGTAAATATCTTCGTTCAAGCTCACCATGTTATTCTGCCCGAAAACCCCCCTTTTTCACATACAAATCATTTCCATCACATGTCAATTTTGGCCAATTTAACACCGTTTTTAAACAAAATTAACACGTCAAAACTGCCAAATATTGACGTATTTTGCACATTGAAATGGGGGTTTCCGTGCAGAATAGGATTGGTGATCGTGAACGAAGATATTTACCTTCTCTCCCAGGAACATAAAAAGCACCTTAAAATGTATATGGCTTGACTATTCTACTCCAGACTGGTCCTACTGCCGTTGTTACGTGACACCGCAAACCCATAAAGTGCAATTACTGATCCAACATCGAAACTGCCCTATCCAGACTGGCATCGGTGCCGTTGTTACTCGACATGGCAAAATCAATAAATTGCAATTAGTGTTCTAACATCGAACCCCTGCAATGCGACTCATTATTATTAATCGCGCGTGCGCGCCAGCCAATGGCAAGGAAGTATAACATCAGGTCTATGGGGGCTGGCATCAACAAGGCATAGCCGCCGTCATTTCACATTTGAGAGTCCTGCAGTGTGGATGTGCGTTGGTGTGCTGGGCATTTTTCACAGAATCAGAGAGAGAACTTGTGTTGGGTAAAAACATGGCGAGTCAGGGAGTGATGTTTCAATGCCTTCTGTCGTGCTGGAAGTGACACTAATATTACTCAAGAAATGTGTGAACTGCTGTTATATTCACAAGAAAAACTGTCCGATCAACAGGCCGATCTTGTGGAAAAATACATTGTTTATCATGAGGCCATGACAAACTTTTTGAAAAAAAAATTGAGTGGCGAGCCTTGTTCTCCCCCTTAAAGCCAAAAGGAAGCATTTCGTTTTGTTCCCTCAGCAAAAAACGGAACTGTCAGTTGAAGATCTTGACAAATATTTGAAAACAAAGCTTTGTGAGCTGCCTTCCGAACCATTTGATAAAACTAAAACCTTTGAAAGTGTTCAAGAAATGACTCCTTTCTTACACAGCGCTTGTTACTCCGTGAAAGATGACGAAAGGAAATCTCTTTCCCAAGCTCTTTTTTTTAGGACACTGGCTTCAGAAAGCAAAGACAATTTTGAAACAGTCAAAAACAAAAAACTGGGAGTCTTATCTGAAAGAAGATTTGCTGGTTGAGCCAACTCGCGTAAGAAGACTAATTGAAGTGTCATTTTGTTTCTATTCTTATCCAAATTTCACAAACTCGCGATATCTTTCAATGAGTTATACAGCAAACGAAAACTCATTCTGAAATACATGCAATCCAACCCCAACTTTAAAGCACATTCTGGCATGATACACATGACGTGCTTGAACTGGCAGGAGTAATTGTGCCACTTCCACAGCGGTAGTTTTACCAGGCCCGACCGCCAGAAAGCACCAAAACAAAAACTGGGTCCAATCGCAGTTCTGCCGGTTGACCTACAAAGCCCCGCCCTCTACCCCGCTGCTGGAGCTGCGCAACCCCCTCACCTCTAAAGGCAGCCTTCGGGTGGCCCGCCAATAGAACTGAAACAGGATCCTCGTGATTATTGATCAGGATTCTGGCTAAGTGCTTTGGTGGCTGCCTCGAATTTACGACGTTCAAGTGTGAACAAAAAAATGAACAAAAAAAAAAACCCTTCACATTCCCCACAAGCACCATCCTCTATTAAGTGTGTGTGTGGCGTTTGTTTGTTTGTGTTTGTTGTTGAGTTTGTGTGTTATGTTGTGTGTTTGTTTGTTTGTAGTGTTTTTGTTGTTTGTTTTGGTTTGTTTGTTTTGTGTGTATGTGCGTGTTTGTTTTTTGTTGTTGTTTTTGTTGTTTGTTTTGTTTGTGTTTGGTGTATGTGTGTGTTTGTGTGTGTGTGTTGTGTGAGAAAGAGGCGTTCTGTCCTACAAGCCAGTGCCAGTAATCCCAGGTCAAAAAGGCCTGCTATTGATTAACAAAGTTAATTAACCACCCCTAGCCACCACGCACATATATATAACTTCTTCTAATTCTTACACTATTAACGTCCGCGGGACTGGAGCCTTCCTACTTTTCTTGTATGCTCTTTTTACTTCTAGTGTCTAATTAATAATCAGAACAAACAAAACTGGCCTTCCATCTTGATTAGTTATTTTTACATCCAATGAATTTATAGTATCCACAAATTAATTCTTTAAATTCGGCTTGTCTCCGTCTCAAACGTAATATAATGTTAAGCGCAAAACCCTTGCCTAGTTGGTAGGCAAAACCTTTAGAACTGTAGATGGATAGCCGGGCAAACAAATTAGCACATGTTTTTAACAGTTGTAAATTGAATTCAACCTTGGGTTCACCAGAAAATCAGCAAGGTCTATTGCCTAACTATTTATAAATGCCCCATTCTACAGGCCGTGTGTGCGGAAGCTATATGTTTCACACCTGCCAATAAAGCCAAATTTCTAGCAAGGGTTCTAGGGAAAACATACTCCTTTTTTTCTTTAAGTTCTGGAAAAATTATAGTAAATCTGAGGTGTGGCTTAGTTAATTGTTAACAATATACTATATTCGCTAAGTACTTCTTTTAAAGAACAAAGTTGTAGTTAGCCATCGGGTTATTTTTAAAGTTTAATATATTGCTTGTTCGCCCTGAACATCCACCCCGTGATTCTGATCTTTTCAGATATGTTTAGCCCCCTTAAACTTTAAACCAATTTCTCTAAGGGGCAACCCTTACTTACGCGCTATTGGTCAATTGGGTACGTTAAGGGACACGTTTGTTTTGTTGGTTTATATAGATGCGCATCTTTTATGACTATTTTAAAAAACTATTTAAAAAATTGGAGCTTTTAAATATAATGAAAGTGACTACTTACAATGTGGGAGAGTTTTATAACCCCAAATCTTTGGACTTCAGTTTAATATCCATTGCAGTAGAGAATCATATGCTTCAAAGTCAGACTTTGTAAACCCACTACCTAGATATTTAAATCGCCAATTCAAGCAGTGACAGCAGTGCCATCAGGCATGTCATCCTACCCTATGGCCTTTTTTCCAGAAATCAGTTAAAGTTGCCATTTACTGCGCAACACTGGCTGTGGCGTTTCATATGCAAACCATTTACTCACCAATCTTTTAGTAGGTCAGTATATAATTTCATGTTTATTACCGTACAGAGCATACTAACGAACTGCAAGTGCCCCAGCCCAACGACAACGCGTTTAAATCCATTCAACAGTAATGAACAATAATGCATATGAAAGAATCTGCAACGAATTTAACATAACCCTTTAACTGAACATTAGACAAAAGTAAGACCACAGCCATGGGTTAGGGCAATTGTATTTGTGGGGTGAACATTAGAGAATATAATTATGATTAGTGGCTGGCCACCCTTCCTTCCACCAACGCACAAGTTCGATTAGGATCAATAGAACAAAAAAACACCTAATGCCTGGACAACATTTATCTTAGATAACGTAAAGGTTTAACAATGCAGGAGTGCAAAGACTCAATGCGCCATACGGACATACGTGTGGTGTCTATTAGGAGACAAGCACAGACCAAGTCTAGCATAGTAGTTCAGTCTACAGGCTTGATTGCTAGAAAACAATTTTAGTCAATTAGATGATGCTATTAATCTTGCTGTTGATTTGCCTGCCAGCATACAAAGTTATCAAGACGTTCTTGCACATGCTAGGTCAAAAGGTTGACTTTGTTGTAGGTTATGGATTATACATGCTACCCTTGACCTTCGACGACAGATTGTATGATACAGGAATTATAAACAAATGAAATCCTCATAGTGGAGATGATCAACACTTAGGGCACAATCAAAAGCTTAAACACAAGGCCCCCCCGCCCCATCCATTTGAAAAAAAAGTACCTAGCCCTGACGAAAGCGTTCACCACCAGTTATAAACACCCCAGAGATGCGATTCACCACCAGTTATAAGCGATCCACAACAGGAAGCAGCCAGAAAGCAACGCCCCCTCTGTTGATCTACCTTACACTGACAGTCATACTAGCGAAAAGACGGCCCACCAATGTTTGTGTTTTTAACTTTTACTGGATTAGCCCTACTTATTTCACTAAAAATTAATCCGGCAGTTCACTCCTAAACGTCCACAGAGGTCAGCCATATAACCAGAACTTTACTCTAGTAGCAAAACCCAACTAACAACACTGCCAATTATTCCAGGCAGAGCATCAAGCGCTTTGGCAGCTAACTTCTTAATAAGTTTGCTAGATGATGTATTGTTTTCTATCCAACTTGTACCAGGCTGAGGTGTTGGAGGACGTTACTGGCCCTGTTTGGGTGCGCTGCCAGTTAAAGCATAAACGCGTGTCGAGATAGCAACCCCACAGCTGTTAATTTACTAACTATTGTAATCCCCTCGTTCCCTGAAACAGAGTCCTTATTCTTTCGGCTCGCGTTAGTGTTTTCATAAGTGATTGTTTATCTTTCTCTTATTCTGCTTGTTTGTGATGCTAGCTGCGCTCTGTTGCGACCGCACTTCTAACCTAGCCGCCCTTTCTCTCATTAAATCTGTAGTTTCTGCTGTATGCTAACTTTTCTTCTCGGCCCTAATTGTTATCATCTGCATCAGCCAGCTTATTTTTTCTTCTTCATATCTCTTATCCAGCTCACCAAGTTTGCTAAATTGTGTGTTAGTTCACCCTTATTGTTCGCAGAGGCGGCATTAGCCCAGGATTTCTCGGCTTATAGGCAATGTGTGAATCTTAATTGTTTTTAACTGCGTCTCCTCATTAAAACTCGTCTCAATTTCTGCTATTGTTATCTGCTGTTCGATTTAACTTTGAAGAGGTATGTTTGGTATTTCAGATTGTGTTGGCAAACTCTTGGCCCAAGTTTTGTAAAGGACCTCACAGCCTCAGATCCTTAAATCGTCAATAAAGTTTAATTGCCTTTGGTCAACCAACAGGGAGATCTCTAGAATTGCGGCCCTGCTAAAAAAACTGGGTTGGGTCTGCTTTGCAGTAAGCCGTACACTCTTTCCTTTACTGTTCTTACATACAAATGATTATTTTTATTGTTGAAAAATCAGAAACCCTAAGTGCTCCTGGCTGTTCTCGCCCCTATATGCTATATAATGATTCATTCTATCTTAGCAATCGTATTGGCTTAACCCTACTCCTTGGCTGCTGCTGCTCCTTCAATTTCTTCTTGCAATGAAGGGCCTAGTTCATCTTCATCTTCTTCTTCAATAGGTTCATCGCGTCAAAAATCTTCATCCATATTTTTTATTCTATTTCTTTTTTTCCCAACCCCCCCCTATATAAAACTGAACTATACGGTTGTGACCTCGATCCATACAGAAACGGAAGAACCCCCATCGCGTGAAGGTATAGGCAGACTGTAATTAGTGTAAATACTCATCAACAGTTCAACTGGACAAGATTTCACCAGTTCCAAGATCCTGAATCTTTGGCGCTGACGCTGTTATAATGCCAGGGCATGCTAAAACTATCTTCAAAATAGAGATTAAATCGGACAGATCTAATGCTTGTTGTTGCTTAATTTGGGCAGGGCATCGTTCTAAAATATGGCAATTCAAACTGGAGGGCAGAGAAGTTTTTTATAGGGAGGCAGACTTTTTACCCTCTATTCTGATCTAGAGTTGCCTAAAAGAAAGGAAAGAGAAGTTTATCAGGGAATTACAAGTCCAAACGGTCTCAAAGCACAGGCTTAAAGCGGAGGCTGCAAAGAACGATGTAAGATGAGGCAGTAGCCGAAGCATTTGGCAACGATCTGCATCCCTCTAGATTTTGAAAACTGTTAAAAGACGCATATGCCATAGTACCAAGCCGTTACTAAAACGAAAACTTACTTATGAAACTGACATTTAATCCTCGCGATTCTGTCGTTTTGTCAGAGAGCACCCTTAGCATACATCACGCAGTCAGTGCTTTTCTCTTGAGTTTGATGTTGTTACTAACCCGGAATGGCCAGAAAATTTAACCCCGTCTCACAGTCCCCGGTTACTTATTATGAAAACGTTATACACGCCATTACAGAAATAAAAACAAGCGCGACCTCTGGGAACATACATTAATCAGTCTCAGAAGTCTTTAACAAGGAATTTTGTTCTTTGTTACTGAGGAAACACTTTTTCAGAGAGAATCAGAAGTGTTTTATAATCAAAAATTGAGAAGGTTGACTGTGTTAATAAATGGCAGGTCTGATCGCTTTATCAGGGCGCGGACTTTTACTCAACCAACCCCTCGACTCACATAAGCAAGTTGTTCGCGGAGTCGGCAAAGAGGATCGGCAGATGATCGCGTCATGTACCCCCATGTTTATGAGTAAGACTCGAAGCCTACATAATTAAGTAAATATGCGGTGTTGTTTGGATTTTAGATCTACATTTAGACTACAGATTGTTTGGAAGTGGGAGAAGGATGGGCAAGATGGTATAAAATAAATATTCACCAAGAAAGCAGCGGAAACGGCCCACTACAGATGCACTTTTTAGGTTGTGATTGCTCAGTTAAACATTGAGAAAACAGACTAAAAGATAAGGCCTTCTAAATGCAGAAGAAATATTCTAATAAAAAAGAGTGGATAGCTTTACGTTTCTGCCAAGATCCGGCACTGTTCTCTTATCTGTGGGATTAGGGTGTGAGAAAATGTCTTCGTACTTGATTTGTTTACAAACCAATCTCCAGGTTTCATTACGAAACAGATTGTTTATATTCTGCACAAAACTATAAGCACAACAGTCTTACCAAAGAAAGGAATGTCTTTGGACAGACGATAATATATTTCTAGTTGAATCCTAGCCGACAAAACTGAGCGACTGTTTAGCACATTACTATAGGACTATTGGGGAACTGAAACACTGTTTATTATTGCTGACTGTTCAGCTGAACGATGAACATTGTTAACCCCCGCCCAGACTGATCCCTAGCCTTTATTTAGTGGTCGCACGCCTTAGCTTCTTTGTGGCTCTTAACTCCAAATACAATGTGTCTTAAAAGACTTTAGTCGCAGTTTTTAAAATCAGGTCGTATATTATTTTACACTAAGGGACAAAGATAGTTTTTGAAGAAGGTTTAAGTGGAAAATCTATATAATAAGGACGAAGATGGCTAAACAAAATAAAAGAGCAGTTAGAAACATCTCAGACGCTAAGCTATGACTTATTGACTGACCCTCCAGTTCAATACGTTTGTTTATTGTAGATTGTTTATTATTGATTGCGATAAACAATTTGTTTATTATAATTTGTTTATTATAAAAAGAATGTCTGGGGCCAGAACCAAACGTGGCGCTAGCTCCTAAATGCACTGCCGTAGAGCCTAATAGACCTAGGAGACACAACTGAGTTTGATCTAATAGGAGTGCCAGATGTTTATGGATTTGAGTACACAGATGGACGGGTTTACAAACGAAACAGAAATTGAAGACCAAAAACGGCGCAACATCCACCCTAGAAGAGATAAGAAATTTCCGCTGCCGCATTTTGGCAAACGTGAATACAAAACTTCATAAAAAGGATGAGAATGTTTGGCGTAGATTCCTGAAATTGACTGAATTTTAAAGTTAGAACTACGAAAGCCCCCAAAGTTACTACGATCAGAAAACAATTTTAGAACGGTTTGAATGCAGGGCCCTTTCTTGTTAGCTTGGTTCAGGAACACAACAGACAAAACAGATTGAAATAACTAGGCAGGGTTCTGAATATGTTGCTACAGAGAAAGGGGGCCACAGTCTTACTGTAGTGGGGGGCGTCACCGTAGGCTTACAATTTACCCAACGCTAGAATCCTACCTAGGCAAATGACGATGATTTTTCGCTTAATTTATTACTCGAGGGAGGGCGAACCGAACTAGTTTACCAGAACTGCCTTTATTGAGGCATACTAATCAAGGCTGAAAACTTGGATGCCCCTTTTAGCTCGTTTATTGTTATTACTAAAAGGAGAGATAAACGCCATTGCATCATCCGCGACAAGGTTACTGTGATGGTTGACAAAGGCCCAAAAAACTCGTACTCGACTTTATTTCTTAAGTATGTTGATTTTTTTGCGTTTTACTCTGTTGAATGAAGTGCTGCCAGAAGGATTATAAGAAGATATATATATGATTAATTAATAAAAATATTCTTATTTAAAAAAAGGAGGTTCAACAGTTTAGGTTAGAGCAAATAACTGAACTTCATAAGGAAATAGAAAATGACTTGGATAAGTCTTAGAGTTACTATGAAAGAAATATGCTAAAGCTTTAAATACTCTTTCTTATGTAATTTACTGGCTCATCAGCTGTACGTAGGCGTTAAGTGCTGGGTCTGGCGTTGCTCTTGTAGCTAAGTGGGGTCGGGCGCAGCCCGCCTCTTTAGCATTAGGGGTCTTGGTTTTGGGTTAGGCGCCATGTCTTGATTGTAAGTGCTTGTTTAATAAATTAAGTCCTAAATTTACAAAAGCACACTGCCATTGTAGCCTAGCATCGGCAAAACTTGTTCATTAAGATTAAGAATAAGCAAATCATTCAGGATGAAAACATTACGGCGAAGATTTACAGAATGCTTATGCGATGGTGGGTTACAGAGACAAAAAATTAACTTCAAAAAGGAGTGGATAAAGACGTTTATTCCGACAGGTAGACACTGATGCAATTAATACACGAACATTTGAAAAACAAACACATGATCGGTTAAACCAAATACGCCAAAAAAAATAAGTTTAACAAAAAAATAAGTTTGCAAACACTATTTTTTTGTTAACTCAACTTGTGTTTGGTGGGACAACTTGCAACTCTTCACGAACAAAACGATCTTTTAGGGGCGGGGTCTTTTAGGACGTAGTTAGTAGTAGCACCGCTAGAGAGAGGTCTCTCTTAAATAATACACCGGAGGGTCTGTTTTCATTAATTCTTTAACTTCATATACGTCTACGCTCCATATAGGATCTGTGGCTCTAATTCTAACATCACTTGCTCTCCGGAGTCAAGTATCTTACTTTTGTCAAAACGGCCAGAGTTTTTGATTACCTTGCCATCTTCAGTAATGCTAATTTTTTTGAATTTGATTGGTTCCTGGTTGAAGACCTGTTGCTTTAAATTCTTCATTGTTTCCTCGCACGTGAAGACTGATGGCAAACCTCTAACCATCTGTGTTGCGTTCTCTGTACTTCGTAGTGTCCATAATTTCTCTCTGTGATATTGATAGGTAAACAGGCGTTCAGCTAGATTCTTATTAAGTTTTCTTACTAGGGCTTGTGATCGATGGTTGCCTGGGATTCCTCGCTAACTGTGTAACATGATGTTTAAAAACAGTGGTTTACAGCAGCTTTAAACTCTTTTCCATCATCACTTGAACCATCCTCGGATACTTTAATGGACCTCTCATGTATATTTGTTGTTAAAGCCACAGCCACAGCAGTTTGAACTTTTTATCGTAAAGGCTCAGCGTCTTTGTATCTTGAAGCCACGTCAACAAACTGTCAGAGCATACTTAAACTTTTTTTCTTCTTTATTTTAATCATGTGGAAGATATAGAGCATGTCCATCTGGTGGGTTGTCTTAGGAATGAATTACAAATCGAGGCCTTGTTATTCTTTTTTGGGGCAGGAGTATATTTGCCAAATTGCATGTTTTGAAATGAAAGCCAGTCTTTCGCCCTCTGATTCAGACACTCTAGCGGCTTTACTCAGTTTTTCAATAGCAGTCTTTCCTTTCCAATACCCTTTAGGGAATAATATATTTTGTGCTTGTATGTCCATAAGAAGGACTGTATTTTAATTGTATTTTAATTATTTTTTAGATTGAATATGCGAGAAGAATGATTGCTCCCATAGCACCCACAATAAAACCAATTTCTGCTATTTTCTGTTCCTCTGATGGCTTCATAAAGTCAGACAGTTCTGGCGGTCGGATGTTAGAAACTTCTTTCCTGTCACTAAGTAATACTCATTCATTGCCTCATCAACGTCTGTAAATGTGTGCTCTGCATGTCCCTGTTCCCTTAACTTTTTATTAATAAAGTCTAAGTGAGCAATTCGTCTTTTCTCGTAAGCGTCTCTTGCTTAGCTAAATCTTCTATTGCTTGTTATGGCGTTCTCTTCTTCATCGGACCGCAATTTACTAAACATATAATTGCTTCCAGAGAAGGCTAAGCATTAACAATAGCTCCTCCTACCATCATAACTACTCCTGCCATCTTTTTATAAATAATATTTTCTTAAATTAATTTTCTTATGAACTAACATTTTCTGGGATAATTCCCTGTGCAACAAGAAAGTCTTTTGACGCAATCCCTGCAGTAATTACAACTATAACCTTAACAACGTCCTCAATGTCTAACCTTCCTAGATCCGCCGGCTTCATTTTAAACATGTTTTTTGCTAACACACTATAGCCTATACTAAGACCGCTAATTACAGCAGAGTGGTAAATCGTATTGATAATCTTTTTTTCACTCATCTTTTTATTAACTAAAAAATAATTAAAATAAATCATAATACGAAAGCTGTCTATGTGCTTTTTAATCAATAATCTTTTGTTGTTAAAGCTAAAAATAAAGTTGCAACTAGTTTTGGCGAATCTTCTATCTTTCCCATGTTGGGCGGTTTTATCCCTAACAAACATTTTGCAAGGGTTGAATAAACTATAACACCACGTAGGCACTGCATAATTAACCAACGTTAAACTCATGGTTTTAAAAAGTATTATATTATTTTTTTATTGCTTTTTAAAAATGGATTGTGACGAACTATTAAAGTGTGAGGAGCAAGCAGACTACTCCGTAGACTCTGCAAAAAGAAAGATTATACTCTCTGGCTGCGTGTGGAAAAAACTAAACAGTATTTAGGCGACTGAACTAAGTATTGAACAATCCAACAATTGTCTACATCAGACATTGAGAAGTACTACGCCAGGTACGAAGCACAGCTAGGGTCAAAAATGGTTAGATCGGTAGGTCAGACAATGATTAGTTTATATGCTAAGTTAGTAAGTAAGGTGGCGCCAGTTGATTCAGAAGAAGATTTAAAATACGACTTATCACAAGATCCGGTTTTAAACAAGTCCCTAGAAACTCTGCATTGTGACATGTATTACAGATTTGGGACATGTTATGCCCATTCATCATGGGGTTAATTACTTTTAATCATATTAAATTTTGATCATATTAAATTTAATCGCAATAAAAAAAAATGAGCGATCAGGAGAAAAGACGCCACAGGACAGTCCGCCGGAGCAGAATGCCACAAGCTGAATGTACCACAGAGTGAATGTGCCACAAGTGAGTATGTTACTAAGGCCTAAAAACCCCGGACGTGTTGAGGCTGGGCGTAAACTAGCTGAATGGAACAGACTAAGAAAATCAAACCAATCAGCAAAAAAAAAAATTGTTAGATAGAAAATACAGCATCGCAGCACCCAACAACAATTAACAAAACCAATCACAAACAAACTATAAGGAGTATTATATGTATTTGCCGCTGTTGTTGTTGGTGGGGGAGTTTTAGCATACAAATGTCTTAACGCCATACTTAGCAGCAAAGTTACAAACCCCCACAAAGCCAGTAAAAGAAGAAGAACCAACTTCTGCAAAAAAAGTCCAACCTCCTGCATTTGACCCATTTTCTTTGTAATAGTTTTTAAGAACTAGATAAAGTAAAAGTTAAGAACTAGATAAAGTACAAGTTAAGTTAGTTATAGAAAGAAACTTTTTAAGTTAAGGGGCAAGAAAATTTTACAAGTAAAGTACAAAAAAAATAAGTTCTTTTTTAAGTACTAGTTAGGTTCTTAAATAAGTACTAGTTAGGTTTTTAAAATAAGTACTAGTTAGTTCTTAAGTAAGTACTAGTTATGTTCTTAAGTAAGTACTAGTTAGGTTCTAAGTTAAGACTAGTTTATGTTCTTAAGTAAGTACAGTTAGGTTCCAAAGTTAAGTACAAGCTAAGTCATTTCAAGTTAATCTTTTAAAGTTCTCCAGTGCCCTACGATATGAGAACTCAGGATTGACGTAAAGTTCTCTTGTTATTGTTAGAGACTAGCGACTTCTTGTTAACAGCAGTTGTGTTTACTTGATGGGGGAGTAGAGCGCAGATTAACATTTGTGTGATGAAATACTTTGTTTTCAAAGAGGGTTGCTTGTAGTTTCGTGAGATATATTTTTTTTGACAACTTCTTTATTTAAATGCCTTTAGCCTTCTTCATTACAGAAGTCTGGTGGCAACGCTATACATCTTTGACCGCAAGAACATTTCTTGATAACTGTCCCATTAAGTTCACCCTTCATCTTTCCAATCACTTTCTTGTTCACCAGTTGAATGTAAAAGGGCTGTCTTTAGGATAGTCACATGTGTCGTACCACCATCAGCCCTTTAGCACTTCGTTTCAAAACCCTTTAAAGTCTTCTGGGGGGACGTCTAGAATAAAAGATCAGTGTCTGTGTAAAGGACTTTGCTTCTGGGTACGGGGTTTTTTAAAGTAGTCGTACAGAAATTCTAACATCAATAACTTTGACAACTCTAATACAGTAAAGCCAATAAACACTGGCTTGTCCAACTTAACACCTTTTTCTTCTTTCATAATGCCAACCAGGCTGTCGTTAAATCTTCTAAGTCTTGATAGTTGGGTTTAGAGGCAAACTTAATTGCTTGGTTTTCTTTTGTAACAAATTTTTAAACATCTTTACGGTTGTGTCGTTCTCCATGGTTTTGCCAAACAGCTGTTGTTCATCAGTTTAAGAAGTCTTTTTTTTGAAGGGCAGTGGCTTGGGTTCTAAGATAGGTAATTCTTCTGATGTATGGCCTCATAAAGGGCTCTTGATCAAAAGCAATGATTCTATGAACAGCTGTTGTTTAAAACCGTGTTTAAGTAAACTTAACAGTCTGTAATGACACACTATTAGTTTTGTGGGCGAAGATTGGGAACAAGCTTAGGCGGTTCGATGGGGCTCATCTTTAATCTTTCTGCCCCAGGGGGTAATCGTTGTGGAGGTCATGCAGTTCATAAGGATATTCAAAGTCTACTTCTAGAATAACCCGTCTGTGATTCTGGCGTAAACTACCAACCACTTTAACCCCTTTTGAATTTATTTTCCATGCCCTGTGTACATTCTAAGTTACGTAAGGGGAAGCGGTTTGACTCATGGCCCACCCATACAGATTGTTGGCGTCTAAGTACATTAGATGTTGGTTTGGTTTTAGTGGGTCAAAATCGTCTAAATATTTGTTTTGGCTTTGCAGTAAGGATGTGAGGCCATGCAATCCTCCCCTCAGCCCGTCTTAAATCATCGGGAAGTGTGGGTAGATCAGAATTAAGTCAATCTGAATGTTTGTAGACTTAAGAAAGCGTCCCAAGAAAGGGCCGGGGCAGAGATGTAATGTGAGGGGTTAAGTGTAATGTTTCATGCATGTAGATCTGTAATTCTAAAAGACGTCTGCCAATAAACACACGTCAGCCAATAAATTTGATCTGATATCGCCCACCCGTTTCACAGTGTAATTCTGTCCAGGCTTTCTGTGCGTATCATAGCAGAGTCAGTTATGTTTTTGCCTCTAAGACTAGTAAAAGAAAGCGCCTTTGGAGGAAGCGAGTCTTCATCAAACCTTTCCCACGGTTCATGTATTCATAAGGATAAACCCTTTGCGTACTAAAGGAGGGATCAAAGTATTGTGTTAGTGATTGGGAAAAGTCTTGTAGCGATCCTGCTAACTTATCTAAACTAGCCATCAGATGCTGGGGCAGAGTCATAAAAGGATAAAAGTTAAGAGTAAAAGTCATGTACTTTTCTGAAGACTGTGCAATGCAGGTAAACCCCTTTATATTCAGAAGTCACTGCTTGCATGATAAAATGAGAATCTTTAAACCTCTTAGGTTATGAAAGAAGATAGGCAGTTTCCATGTCTTAGGGTCACCTTAAGTTGAAGATTACAATTGTTGTGCCGCCCCTCTAAACTTTCCAGTAATGTGTCGTGGTCTCTTACTGCGTTGCTAATAATTCTTTATGCAAATCCAACAGTGCGTAGATGGGCATAGCGTTCTTGGTCTTGGGGGAGTCATAAATGTCTGAAAGGTTTATTTTCATTAGATAATTGATTCCCGAAGTTGTTTCATCTGCTCTAAGAATCTACTAGCTGCGTTGGGGCCTCTGTAAATCTAGGTGTTGTTTTGTTGACCGTCTGACCTAACAACAATAAACGCATAAGAACAGATTGATGGTGGGTTAATAACTTTTTGTTTTTTGTTCTTGCTGTTGGGGGCCATAGTACTGCGGCAAGACCCGATTCAAAGTCAGCATAAACCACGTAGGGCTCATCTGCATTTTGTGTATATTCTTAAAACTAATTTTAGACCGGTTTAGGTGTAAGGAGTTTGGTTTCACAGTCTACAAAACTTTTACAATGTTTCTTATAAATGGGGCCCCGCTTCTATAGTGGGGATTCTGACAAAACTTTCTACACAGCCCTTGTTAGATGATTCTTTGAGTAAAAACCATAAGTCTGCTTATTGTTTGATTAATACATAAGGGACTCTTTGTACTATCTGCAAACAGTATCAAGTCTAACATGTTTTTTAAGGGTTCACCTAAAGTGGGAGCTTTGGGGAGAAATCCTTGAGGGCACTAGATTGTCTCTACAGACCATGTGTATACGTTTACAGTGATTGGTTTGTTTTGCTCTTCAAACTGAGATATCTTTCTATACTTACGGGGAAGGTTTGTTATCAAATTTAAACTCTTGTTTTTTTGTTCATATTGGAAACTCTGTTTGCATGATTTTTAACAGGGTGTAGATGCGTAAAACACACCACATAAAACCCCATGTTGCCCAGATTATGTATGTTTAAGACTGCCCGTTTTAACTCTAATTCTTTTGGGGGGAAGGTAAGAATTGCCAACTATAGGATAGAACTTTGTTTGTTTTAATTAATTTCAAGGGACTTTTCCTTCAGCCCACCCAGAACCTTAACTTTGCTTCCTCACTTGCATGGTTAAACTGTGTAAGCATGTAGTCAGCCCAGTTAGAGTTAAAGTCGTGATAGCTAATTACTTCTTTCTGTTGTTGAAACCAGACTGCCAGTTAGTATCGTCGGGCGTTATTAATCAATCAGAACGGCCAATACAACTTTTACGGGGTGGTTCCATCTGAAGAGACTCGGGATTTTAGAGATAGCATGTGCTACGCTTTATGAACGTTTGTGGGGTTAATTTTCCCATGTCTACTTCCTGAACATTTGTTTAAATTTGTTTGTCACTATCAAATATTTCTTCCATTGTATTAGTTTTCTGCCCTCAAATTTATTGTGGTGGCTTTTTTTAAAGCCAAAATATTTACGAAAATTTAAAAAAAAAATGTATATAAAAGTAAGTAAACCAGGCTTTTATTCTTCACCCAGTGCCGCAACGCTTCAAGACACGTTAACTTCACAATAACACCCGCCAATATTTTAGCTTTTTCTGAATCACTACAGTCAATGTTTATCACTTTGGATTGCTTTTCTAAATAGTTCACTATTATCTTTTATTATATTGTCTATATCATTCTCAAACCCAAATTCACTAAAATCAATGTTTAATAATTTCATTGTTTCGCCAATAGTTCATTACAATTCTTTAAATCAGATTCACTAAGTTTGGCAGCCATTTTTTAATATAAAATAAATAAAAAATTAATTGTAAATTCAGCTCTTATTCATAGTCTTTTCTAATCGTGAAAAACCCAATCTTTATTAAGCGAATAGTTACCCCTTCAGGAGTAGTAGAAACAGTCAGATTAACACCTTCAGGAACCATATAATTCAACTAAAATACCAAACAACTCTTTAGTTGGTTGAGGCCAATAATCTGGTATTTTACGGATGACCTGCTCTATGTCTTCTCTTATATCTATCCACAAATAAAGATCAGTAATTAATTCTTCAACCGGTCCCTTTTAAATCTTCTTTACTATTCGCCCTATACCATCCAACTCTTGAAGTATATTAATAAGCTCTCTAGCTACGTTAGGTTTCATTTTTAAACACAAATAAAATTATAAAAAAATTAATTAATCAGTTTTCTCTTGTAAATTCAACTGTTATTCATAGTCTTTTCTAATCGAAAACCCGATCTTCATTAAAAGCGAATAGCTTTCTCCTTCAGGGCTAGTAGAAACAGTCAGATTAACATCTTCAGGAGCCATAAATTGTCAAATAAAATGGCAAATAATTTTTATAATTGGTTTGGGGCCAATTATCTGGTATTTTCTATAGCTTCCCAATACATCTTCTCGAATGTCTATACGATTAAAAAGATCAGTAATTAATTCTTCAAACCCGTTTTTTAATGATCTTTTTTCACCCTCCCCCTCCCAATCCAACTCGTAAAGTATATTAATAAGCTTTTGTTGCTAATTTGGCCTTCATTTTAAACCCAAATATAAATAACAATTAAAAAAATTAAAATTTAAACCGTTTCTCTTGTTTTTTGTGCTTTTAAAACATGAAACTAAACACACAACACTACCAAAACAACAAAACCCAACACACAACACACAACCCCCACCCAAAACAGTTGCCGGGGGTAAGAAGCAAAAATCAATAACTTACCTGACGGGGTTCTCTAACGCCGGCGCTTTGCTTTTAGTCGGACTGTGATTTTAGAATCGGAAATCATTGAAATTTTTAACGAAGAATTTCTTAGTAACGGTCTATCTGCCCTCGTTGCTCTTACTTCTTTTGTAAGGTCCCGTTTTCCGTTTTGTCCTAATTTTTTTTTAACTCGAATTTTTTTCCTTTTTTAATCAATGCGTACTTTAAAAATGTTGTTCGAATCTGTTAAAGTTTCAACAAAAGGCACACAGGTCCCACAAATGTTGTTTAATTTCTTTTTTGGTCTTTTAAGGGGGTTAGCCATTCTAGGGAGGATTTTCTTTTATATTTCCTGGATAAAAATTTTTCGATTTCCAGAATTTATAACTCACTTTCGAAAAATTTTTTTCTCAAGTGAAATTACCAGTGACAACTTTTGTGAGTGGGGAATGGTCCCTTCAAAAGCTAGGACAGGACAAACCTGGGTGGCTGAAGCAGACAACGCCTCTGGCGTGGCTAACAGAGCCCGAGCGTTTGAAAATTGCGGGCGAGTAGCGGTGGGGGGGGGATGCAATCAATAGCCGGTGAGAATGCAGTCCAGTCTTTTAGTCCTTCCGGCGTTAATTGTCTTGGAGCGGCTAGTCTGTAAACCATTTTGTTTTAAACTTTTTTTGTCTATTTGGGTTTTAACTGATCGTGTGTTTGTTTTTTTAATGTCGTTTAATTGCATCAGTGTTACCTGTCCCTGAAGTAAACGTCTTTCTCCACTCCTTTTTAAGTTCAATTTTTTTGTCGTCTGTAATCGCCCCATCGGGCCCTAAGCTTCTGGGAAATTCTTCGTCTGTATGTTTTCATCCTGTAATGATTTGCTTATTCTTAATCTTAATGAACAAAGTTTTGCTGAGCTAGGGCACAATGGCAGTGTGCTTTTGTAATTTAGGAGTTAATTTTTTTAAAACAGCCTTACAATCATAGACAGGACCTAAACCTAACCCAGACCCCTAAGCTAACGGGCTGGCGCACCCAAACCCCCCTGGCTAAAACGGTAAACACTAGATCCAGCACTTACGCTAGCTACAGCCGATGAGCCAGTAATTACTAAGAAAAAGTATTTAAAGCTTTTTGCATATTTTTTCTAGTAATCCTATACTTATCTAAGTCGCTTTCTATTTCCTTTTGAAGTTTAGTTATTTGCTTTTAAACTAAACTGCTGAACCTCCATTTTAAATAAGATTATTTTATTTAAATTTAAATTTAAACTTGTACATATTTTTCTTATTAATCCTTCTGGCGCACTTCATCAACAGAGTTTAAACGCAAAAAAATCACATACTAATTAAATAAAGTCGAGTACTGTTAGTTTGTCTTTGTCAACCATCACAGTAACCTTGTCAGATGATACATGGGTGTTTATTTGTCTCCGTTTTTAGTAATTGCAATACTAAGCTTAAGAGGGGCATTTCCCAAATTTTCAGCCTTTATTTGTTACCTCTTATTAGCGTATGTTCTGGCAAACTAGTGTCGCCCTCCCTCGGAGTAATAAATAGGCGAAAAATCATTGTCATTTGCCTAGGTAGTGATCTAGTTTGGGGGTAAATTCTAAGCCGACGGTTTCATTCCCACTTCAGCAGGGCTTCTTTTTTCTGTAGCATATATTTAGAACCCTGCATAGTTATTTCAATCTGTTTTTTCTGTTGTGTTCCTGGAAATAGGCTAACAAGATAGGGTCCTACATTTAAGGCTTTTTTTTTAAAAATTGTTTTCTTATCAAAGTATCATTAGGGCTTCGTAGTTCAAAATTTTAAATTCCAAGCAATTCCCGGAAGCACGCCCAACATTCTCTCTTTTAGAAGTTTGTATTCATGTTTGCCAAAGTCGTTTGCTCTTAAATTTCTTATCTCTTCTAGGGAGGATGCTGCTGTCGTTTTTTGTTTTCAATTTCTGTTCGTTTGTAACCCCGTCATCTGTGTATTCAAATCCATAAACATTTCGGCACCCCTATTAGATCAAACTCAGTTGTGTCTGCTAGGTCTTTTAGCTCTACTGCAACGCATTTAGGAGCTGCTCGCTTTTGATTCTGGCCCGGACATTCTTTTTATAATATAAAAAATAATTTTTAAACAAATTGTTATAAACAATCAATAATAAAAATTATAATAAACAAACGTATTGAACTGGGGGGTCAGGGCCCTAAGCATAGTTAGCGTGCTTAGATTTTTCTAACTGCTCTTTTATTTTTTTTAGCTCATCTTTGTCCCTTAATTATATATTTTCACTTAACATTCTTCAAAACTATCTTTGTCCTTTGTGTAAAATAATACAACCGATTTTTAACTGCGATCGAAAGTCTTTTAAACGCATTATATTTTGAGTTAAGGGGCCCCACAGAAACTAAGGCGTGGGCCCCCTAAAGGCTAGCTTTGACAAGCTTTTCTTTTTTAACAATGTCTTTTCAGCTGAACAGTCATCAATAATAAACAGTGTTTCAGTTCCCTCAAATGTCTATAGTAATGTTCTAAACAGTCGCTCAGTTTGTCGCTAGGATCAACTAAAATATATTATCGTCTGTCCAAAATAAAAATTCTTTCTTTTTAAGACTTGTTGTGCTTAATGGTTGTGCAGAATATAACAATGTGCTCGTAATTGAAACCTGTATATTGTTTGTAACAAATCAAGTACGAAGACAGTTTTCCCACACCCAGTAATCCCGCAGATAAGAGAACAGTGCGGATCTTTTGGAGAAACTTCAAGCTATCCATCTGTTTTTATTAGAATATTTCTTCTGCATTTTAAAAGGCGTGGCCTTTTAGCCTGTTTTCTTCAATGTTTAACTGTGGCATCACAAACCATAAAAATGTGCATTTTTATTGGTCCGTTTCCGTCTGCTTTCTTGTGAATATTTATTTTTATGCCATCTTGCCCTATCCTTTCTCCGCTTCCAAACAATCTGTTGTCAAAATGTGGATCTAAATTCCAGCCACAGTCCATATTTGGATATTAAGTAGTCTGTCAACCTCGGGTGATGTCGATGGAGGAAGGACTAGCGCACAGCCCAAACCACACTCACAGCTTGCTTACAATCTCATTCATATATCATGCATTCGTCACATCAAACCACTAGTAAAGCCTATAACTTTACTACACATGATCATAGAACGAAACATCAATGCATATAGAATCAAATGAAATAAAACATTCTCTCTTTCCTGAACTTCACAAAATCATTTATCTAAAGCATCATTAACTAACCCGGGGTATAAATAGATTTCTACTTTACCTGGCCAGGTGATCTTAACTATTCACGAATCACTGTCTTTTTCTTTTCCTTTTTTTTTCTTTTCACTGCCACTTTCACAACACGACACAACTGGCTGGCACTGGTGTTGGTCTGCTTGCACCGGCGTTGGTCTGTGGTTCAGCTTGACGAAAGTGGCGCTGGCCAAGTATGAGGTCGAACCCCAGTGAAGATAGAACAGTGACTATCAACATCGATCTGTTCTCCTTTCTTTCTTCCTGCATTAACGCATTGCACTCTCTCTCTTCTACTCTCTTCTAGTCTGCTCTTATCAAATGGACATGGTTGCTTTTTTTTTTTTTTTCTTCTTCTTTCCTCTTCATTAGTTTGCAACTCTCCCACTCTCTCTTTAGCCCCTTGCAGAATCTCATGC
This sequence comes from Conus ventricosus, assembly GCA_018398815.1. Classification (NCBI taxonomy): domain Eukaryota; kingdom Metazoa; phylum Mollusca; class Gastropoda; order Neogastropoda; family Conidae; genus Conus; species Conus ventricosus. The sequence goes on along the minus strand of JAFLJL010001470.1, from coordinate 260 downwards.
AACTCTCAACTGGTTCTTCCTCCTCCCCCACTCTCCTCTGTCCCCTCTCCTGCAGAGCTCACTCCGAACCTCTCTCTCTCCTCTCTGTCGTTCTCCCCTCGTCTGTCTTCTCTCCCTGCCTTTTCTCTCCTGCAGAACTATACCCGAACCTCCTCATCTCTCTCTCCTGTTCGTTCTCATCTCCCTGCCTTCCTGTAGGCGAGAGCCTACTCCCCGAACTTCTCCCTCTCTTCTCTTCGTCGTTTTTTCCTCCCCCTCCA